>JAQGBY010004843.1:0-15756 GCA_034698785.1 Mycogona germanica | reverse complement strand
TTTTCGTCCGGTGCTGTCCCGGAGACTACTTCATTATTAATTCGTTATGAATTTATTATGAATATTTTATTTTGTTTAGAGATAGATGACGAGAATCCACTTCTTCTCCAAATAAATGTTTTTGAATAATAATTATTTGATTACTAATACGTAATTCTGACACTGAGTACTGCATTATTGTAGTCGATCCTGTCGCAATTACACTTTATTTTAAAGTGTTCTCAGTGAGCCAGCGACAGACACAGACTATTCTTTTCAAAGTATGGTGTCCTATTTTTATTTTTGTGGCTTAATGCTCGCTTTCCAGACGCTTTAACGTAATTGCATCTGTACAACCGAAAGAAATCGAGGGTGACTTAGGCAGACACTGAGCGAAGCGTGTCGCCACACTAATCCATTAAAGGCAGTCAAAAGAGGGTCTGACGGCAAGACAGAGAAGACGTTTTTATTTCTTCCTTCGCTTTCGAATGGCAGAAAGCATGTCTTATTATAATGCTAATTATGTTATGCGCTACGTACGAAACTAATTGCAAGACAATGGCTTTTGTGAAGCGCTAGTCACTAACATTGTTGTCTTTTTGATTGATATCGCTGATTAGTGTTTTTCACAAGATAATCGTCGCCAAACGTTTGTTCCAATATTAGGCAATTGGCCTGTGCGTTGAATTACGAAATTTCAAATGTCACAGCTGTTCAGTCATCGATAGTCTCACGCAACTACAATGTAACGATATTCAAATATTGACGCGTATCAGGCGTGATAAAACCAATTGACGTTGGTTTCCTTAACAAAAAAATATTTTAATTTAGGCATTTTAAAATTTTGTAATACGAACGATGAGATCATTTGCATGCAGCGGGGTGGAGTCGCATTTCTCTGAGCCCAGATCTATTTTTTCTCTTTTGCAGTGTCAATGGCTGGGCGATGCGGTTTGCCTATCAAATCTACGAGACGTCAAAGCATATAACGTACGTCGACGATATACTTAAAGTAAGTACTTCTATTATACGATCGTATTATTCGATTTCAATTCCTACAGCTAGTAGACGTTCAGCAGTAGATACGTGTGTATGTGTGTGTGACGTGTGTCAACGTGCTTCATAAACGTGGAAGTGTCTCAGCATTTTGATGCGAAATCAATGGCCCAATGGAACACTATCTATGTTCGGAAATCATTTTTCCTATAGAGAGAGAAAGAGAGAGTCTCTAGAGCAAAAATGAAAATTGCCACTGGAGTCGTCGTACACACACGTACGAGTTAGATTCCCTTTTTTATTTAAAAAAAATAGACTCAAATCTAAAGCCAATGAAGTCAATAACAATTCTAGCGTTCACGGAACTAAAAAATAGCGTTATTCTTGATATAAAAAAAACGACCTTCACTTTTGTTTCAATTCGATTTGGACGCATGATTAAAAAATTCTAAAAACCATAAAACAAATTGGACCAGTTGATTAATTTTAGTTTTTTGGCATTATTTTTTACTTCGCTGAATTGTTTCCTTTTTCATACGAGTGTTCGTTCTCAACTGTACAGAGCATTAAATAATATTAGCAGCAATGCTAAATTTGTTTTCATTAAAAAAGGATCGTTTTGAGTCATGGAGACAACCGATAGCAGCGCAACTCGTGTCGCTTGACGGATAGGTTGTCGTCAATCGAAGTGTCAGTGGTCGCCGCAACACTCGATCAAGTTGGCACACACTTGGAGTTTTTTTTATCCGCTATCTCAGGCTATGGACTATTAGTAGACACATAGTGCCTAAGCACCAAGAGGGGTACAACAATTTAAAAAAATGTATGTGCGGCTTTTCGTCATGGATTGGAATGGCGTTGGTTGAAAGCGGACATCTCGCTCGCTCTCTAAATAAACACTCGTTGTCGGTGCACCTGATAATTAGCGTCACAGTAGCAAAACTCCATAATTATATCGGCCAAGTGGGGAGCGAGTGAAAGCAACGTATCATCAGTGAAACCATCAACACTTCAGCAGTGAAAATTGCATCGTTTGCGCCTCTTTGGTTGTGCCAGAGGAGGATTGTTAAATGGTGTCGAGAGTGCATTATCTGCGCTCAACTTTGCTCCTGATTGTCATTAGGCAGTCTATAGTCAATAATTCTAAATATTCATATAAACTTTTACCAAATCAAATTATTAATTTTACCTATAATAATCGATACTTAAAAATAACATAGTCAAATGAAGAGATTTGTGGTCAGGTATAAGAATACTATAATTGATCTGGTATTGTATTTTTTTATATTTAAACGAGTGATACGGATCGGTTTCGCTGAGTTTACCCAACCTAAATTATTATTATTCTTAATGCAATCGTAAATTTGAAATATGTACATGATTTTTGTCACTCACAGTTTTTATATACTGATCACTAATTTTTCAGGTCATTTTGGAAACCTAACATACAGAGTATTGTTATATCGTTATAATGACATTGGTTATATAATCCCTTATTTATCGTTTCAGAGTTATCAAGTGGCGGGAGCACGAGTGGAACGGAAAAATGGACTCCGCATGGTCCAAGAAATTAGTCAAGATATAGACAAAATGCTGGCTTGGAAAATTCAAGCTGTGCAGGTTTGGCATTTCTCCTCACCATTGTAGATCAATTCAGTATTATAATATTGCCTCGATCCATCGCTCGTCTATCCGATTAAAAGTTGAATCGTTTCCTAGCAGATTGAATAATTGCTAAACAATTTTACTGCAATTTGTATTTCAGAGGATAACAGATACGGCGGAGGAGGCCATGTTGGGCCACGTTTTCGACCCAACAATAGAGGTACTAGGTTTTGAATATTTCAAAAGCAAGCAATGCTGTGTTTGACGTGTCCAATGACGTGACAGTGTCTGATTGTTGTTTGTGAGACGCCTTTGTTTGCAGTGCATCAGTTAAAAGGTGAAACGGTGCTAATGTATGGCCTCTTTCATTTTGACAGTATAAGTATTACAACGCCAAGACGCTCAACAAAGAAGGTGGGATGGAAATGCCGATGGTGGAGGACAAACACTTTTACGGCATCCCCGTCAATCTAAATCACAGCAGCATTCACGTACCGACTAATGTGTACAACAAAGGTGAGTTATTAATCTTTTCGAGAACACTGAATAGTTTCTGCATACCATCGAACGCTGCATTGAGCATTAAATTTATTAATTGGGTTTCCCAAAGCACCCGATATGTGTATTTAGAATTTAGCTACCATCTGTCAAAACAGTTTAAAAATACATTTTAGTTTTTAATTTTAAATCTTAAAGGATTTTATGACGATTATTTCTTGCTTGTAGTTTGTATTCATTACCTATAGAAACCAGACAATAGCAATGCCAAAAGAAAACAAACGAATAAGTGAATGGACCCTTTCGGAAACATTATTATTTTTCACGCCAATCCGGGCCCGTGTATGACCTGTGGTTCACTATAAATATTTGCAATTTAATTGTCTAGAACCGGAAGTTGTAAACGCGATAAAATGGTCGGAACATTTGAATCCAATATTCATGAGCAACTATCATCTGGACCCGTCTCTAAATTGGCAGTACTTTGGAAGTTCGACAGGATTTCTACGGCAATTTCCAGGTCAGAATTAATTTTTTTTGCATTTGACATTTCCCTATCTTAAATCCAACGCCTACCCTGTATCTTATATTTCTGTTTTTGTGCGCTTAATACTTTAGCAATGGAGTGGAATCAACGGCCTGTGGATACTTTTGACTGTCGAATGAGACCGTGGTATGTCAACGTTGCAACATATTCAAATTTCAATTTCATAAATTCCGATAGCTATTCCGATTGAGAGTAAAGGTTCCGTTTAATTTCGCGCAAATTGCACATTGCACGCAATGACAATATTAGTATAAATTTTACCGCAACTGAAAGCTTTTAGAATATTTAAAATATTTTTACAAATTAAACTAGAAATTTTCTGAAATGTCGCACATTTTATGTTTTGTAATGAATTAAGAAATGCTGTTAGTTTTATTTTTTCAATATAATGTACACTGTATGTCACTTTTCATTGCCCTTAAACGTTGAGGCAATATCATATTTACACTGAAAATGTCGATACATGCACAAGGCTCTTGGGGGCTGCTTGTGGGTACATATTGTAATTGTAATTGTAATATGGTTCAACATTTTTGTAGGTACATCGAGGCGGCGACATCACCAAAGGATTTGGTAATTTTGGTCGACAACAGCGGTAGCATGACTGGGCTGCGTAAGGAAATCGCTAAACATGTGGCGTTGAACATCCTGGACACGTTAAACGATGACGACTATTTCGCCATTTTCAAGGTACAATTAACCAATCAATGTGTAATTGTCTCAGATCTTTGCAAAAATTGGTTACTTTCTCGTAAACCAGTGAGCTTCCCTGCATTGCTAGTGGCAAGAAGGTCTAAACGAATTACTGAATGCCCATCAATTTGAGTTCTTTTGGATAAATTGAGTTACGTTTTCATATAGTCATCATCATTAGTTAGTGGACACCATATAGAGGTGTGATTGTGTGTTCATTAGATATTTTTCTTTCAAGTATAATAGCTCTGTGGATTCGTCAGTAGGGTGCAGTTTTCGTAGTAGACTGGGTGGATGGATCGAGCAGATAACTCGGGAAAGATGTGCAACGTCTTTAGCATAAGTTTGTATTTTCTTGCCTATACCACTTCACAGTTCAATGACATTATCGAAGAACTGGCGCCTTGTTTTAAGGGCAGTCTAGTGCCGGCGAATATGGAAAACATCCGGGAGTACAAGAAGTCACTGGAGATTCCCAAGATGGAGAACATTGCCAACTTTACGTTGGCTTTGATCACCGCATTCGAATTGCTGAACAAGGTGTGCTATTTTCTACAGTATAAGCATGTGAAACAAAAACATATCAAACAACATTCGATATAATTAGTTCACATAAATTCCTCTCAGCTGGTTTGTAATGAATGAAGTAATGAATGAAGCTGTTCGAAGTAAACCACCTAAGACAGGTGGTTTACTGTGTTTTCTCATTACAAATCAGCTGAGAGGAATTTATGTGAACTAATTATATCGAATATTGTTTGTTGAAGAGAAATGAATCAGACGCCATCTACAGCGCACTGCAACAAAATTTACAATTCTATTTTGTCAATGACAGTATAATAGGACGGGTGAAGGAAGTCTTTGCAATCAGGCCATCATGTTGATAACGGACGGGGCACCCCAAATGTACGAAGACGTATTCAACTACTACAACCAGCCATACAGAAATGTATGTATTAGTTGAACCTGTTTAATTGACTGTAAAACCTATAGACCGAAAATATTCCTTAAACGTACTGTACGAGCGATAATGTTCCTATTGGATGCTTCACAAAACCCCTAACCAAAATTTATTTTAATTCAATTGTGACTTGTATTTTCAGGTTCGGGTGTTTTCGTACTTAATTGGACAGGAAATGGCCGATGAAAAGGAAATGCAATGGATAGCTTGTACGAACAGAGGTATGACGAATGACTATTATGTATTCTACATAGGAAATGTCAAAGTTAACATCCCCTTAACGTTCATGGGCTTTTAAACACTGCAAAAAATTACTATGCAACTCTAATGCGATGGCAATATTGCTTTAAAGGCTACTATTCCCATGTGTCCGCGATATCAGAAGCTCGAGACCAAGTTCAGGTAAGAACATGCAGAAATTGTACTAAATAATATTTTTACCAATTCATCAATATTTAAAAAACTGAACTAAACCTAAATATTCGTGTGAAATAGAAATATATTCCGGTTATGGCCCGTCCTCTTGTGCTCCATCAAAAACACAGTGTGATTTGGACTTCGGTTTACGCCGATGTCGAGGTAAATTCAATACATTATTAATTGATTATAGATTCATAGTTGCACATGTACAAAGTACTTCTTAAAAAATATAAAAAGCTACATTTGTTTTGTCTACGTTCGTCATTCATGTGGCAAATTCAATTTTTAAAAAAGGATCCAAAGATGTCGGATTGGTTGTGGGAAAGAAAGGAAAAAGAATCGCAGAGAGCACGTTTGAGACAACACATGGCTGAGCTGTACTACCGACCGGATTCGGAATTTCTTTCCGACGAACCGGAACCGGAAGAGATTCCTGTAGTTAGAGAGAGTGACTACCAAAGGCAAAATGTATGTAACAGTCCCTAAAATTTCATATTTCACGTTGCAAACATAAATCATTTTTGTACAAACTTGTTAGTTCTATTTCGAAACGATTAAAGTGTCCCACAGGAAATGGGGGGTTTGTATCAAAGCATTCGGTTTAGCAATTTATAACATTTTATTTAGAACAACATGGTTTTTCTCAAGAATTATGATAAGCAATTGCCGAATCAAAACCAATCGTTGATTTATTTATTCTCTGAGCGATCACAGTAATTGTTTTGCAAGTATAAGTAAACGTTTTTGTGGGCATGAAATTAATTGGTGTAAATTTATAGATTAACATTTAAATTTTGATAAGCGTTGATCATCTTCTCGAAGTCGTTGTCTGTCTGATAAACTGCATGCTAAATGTTTTGGTGATTTTATTTAGGATAATTCCGAACACAAACAATGAAACTGTTCTGGAAATTTATTGTATCAGGTCTAATAAATTTTGAGATTGTGTGATATCTATATTTTTAAAAATATTGTTAATTCTTGCAACCGACAATTTCGTTAATTACCGTATTCGTGATGGAAGCTTGATTTAGTCGAACGTTATAACATCAGTTCAGTATCGAATACATCATTTGACATGGCCAATATGTCTTGTGATTATGCTTTCAGGATTCTTTTAAAAATTCTGAAGACGCTTATACTCGTACAGACCAAAACCTCGGTGAAGACAGCATGGTAGGCATGCAATGTTAGAATACCAGTCGTTAACTATTGACGAGCAAGATTACATTTCGGGGCTGAATTCTTTTCATAAACTTAATTAACTTCCGATTCATTAACTAATTGCCTGATTAATGAAAGTTTCGTTATTATATTTGGTCAAACGTCAACAAACAGTTAATAGTTTATTTTAAAATAACCATTAACTTATCGTTAAATTAAGAAAATCAAAGTGCAGCATGATTATGTCTTCTTTGTTGTGTATTGTTATACAAGTATTATGACTGCACGTTCTGGGGAGAGGGATCTTAAAGATATTTTGTTAATTGATAATTCATAATTTATTGATTAGATTGTATGTTATTGTAAGAAAAAAAAGTTGATTGATTCATTTTTTTCATGTTCAGTATCGATTGATGACAACGGTCGCCTATCCTGTTTTCGATCGCAGTAATGATTCTGTAAGAAATGTTTACTTTATAAGATCTTTCGTTATTTCATTGCTTTTTAATTAAGATAATTTTAAAATATTAAAGATTACTGGTTGAAATAATGTAAACAAGCATTTATTTTTTTTATAAAAATGTGAATAAATGTCAAAGCATTAATTGGATAGGAAAATTCAAATTTGGATCACATAGTTGACGACACTATTCGTCAAGACAAAAGGTATCTCTGTCAGAGCAACTGACCGTATTTTGGACATTGGCTGTCGTCATATATGGGAATAATTTATTTATTATTATTATTATTATTCATATTAATCACCGCTATATATGTTAATCCTTAATAACGTAGAGAACACCGGGGAATGTTATCAAGATGGAATTATGAATGCTGGACGAATACCAGGAAATCCCGGTGACGAGAACAAAAATATAATAAACACTGGTTTATAAAAATTTAAGACTCCTGAATATCAACATTATTAAAAAAATAATTTAATGATTAAACAATTTCGAGGCACCGAGAAAAATATAATCACAACGCTGTTATACAAACATTTTTGAATTTAAACAAATGTTGATCGTTGTTAAAAAGTTCCTAAATTTTAATAAACCAGTGTTTATTACATTTTGGTTCTCGTCACCGGTTTTTCCTGGTATGCGTCCAGCATTCACAATTTAATCTTGCAAAACATGTTAATAAGGTCAACGTTACTTCTAGAATAGTAAACGGTACATTAATATTTTTTCTCTCCATTATTTACCCTATTTTCACACCATCGAAAAAACACTTTGTAATCATTATCACCACAAAAAACAAACTACCGGCGGTCTCCGAAACAAGACTGAGCCCTGGTGGCTGGGATATGGGCGCTATCCCGAGGTAGTCCATGCAATTTTCAATGGACATTATAGCCCTATACTTACCGTAGTTGAAGTTCGTTGCAGATGTAGGTGATAATGCTGGTACCAGACTCAGTTCAATGTTGTGCCATACCGTTAGTTGATATGTAGAGATCGTCCATGACGTGGGTTTACCGTATCAGTAGAAACATTATCCCTTTAGCGTCATAGTAATGACGTCATAGTAATAGCAAGTACTGAAGCGGGGCTCGACTCGCAGTAATCAAATGAATGTTTATTGATGTTTCGTTTACGTTTTGTGTTATGTTGCTGTATGCCAAATAAGAGATTGCTGAAACAAATTTTAAAAAAATTGTGCACTTTCGCTATTTTCACGTTTTGATCTATGGAAATGTCATTTTGTTCTGATCAAGCTAACACATGTGAGGAAATATTTCAATCGACAACGCTGGTGGTTTTAAACTCATGCATGTGTCTGACCAAAGCAAAATGACAATTCCATAGAGCAAAACGTAAAATTGAGCGAATGTTAAAAATCACATTTACAAGTTAAATTTTTCGACGCACACTACAGTTCTTGATGATTTTTCATTAACTACTTAAGTGTATTTAAAAGAAATTCCTCTCTCTTGTTACTGGCAAGGAGAAAGCCATAATTAGTCATTTGTTCTCACTCATATTTTTCTATTATAGACACATTCACGCGTGGCCCATATTCTGGGTGTGGCCGGTACAGATGTTCCCATCGACGAAATCATCAAACTGGCAACACCCTTTAAGGTAATTGAATAGATGTATTCGTCTTATTATACCTTTAATGCCCTGAAATGTTTTTTTAATTAATCCAAATTGTGAACCGATTTTCAGTTGGGAGTAAATGGCTATTCGTATGCGATTACCAACAATGGCTACATCGTCTTCCATCCAGATTTAAGACCAGTGGTAAGAATTATACATTTTTAAATGCTACTTAAAGAATTGCGTTACTTGGGCATCGATGAAAATCTTTTTACAAAATACTCTTTACAAAATGTTTGCCATTCATTTTTGACCAATGTCTAATTCCTCCTTAGTACGAAGGAATTTTGAAGCCCGATTACAATAGCGTCGATATAGCTGAAGCCGAACTTCGGGACATCGATTTACCACCTAGGGTGAGTTTTCAATTTCCATTTTAATTGGATAACACCTTTCATCTTCTAACAGATCAATTTTCTACAATACCTGCCCATCCACCAAAGTTGGACAATGTCTAATCATACTCTGTATTTTGACTTCCGGCAATCAAAAATTTCAATTTTGGCCCCCAGAAAATAAAATAAAATTGTTTTTTTTGTTCATTCAGGAATACGACACTTTGTTGCTGATGGTAAGTAATTTAATAGATTAAATTTTGCCACTATTTTGACTTTCTGTTACTCTATTCTGAGGCTAAACAAACTCATATAAATACATACAAATAAATAAATATAAGGTTTCCGAAATCCATTTGCCTACTATAAAGTAAAATTTATTCATGAAAACTAAACGATATGTAATAACAGTTGACTTAAGAGGAAAATACTTATCGATAAATGAAACTAAAGTAGATAAAGTATTTAAGTTTTTACATTAAAAATCAAATTCAGAAACCAGAATGATTACCAAATTATTTAATCTAAGTAGAGTTTACATTACCTGATGTGTCTTTTACTATCAGACATTTTCGGACTACATTTTTAGCATCACTTTATAGTTCGACTCTTATTCAAAAATTTAAAGGCTACTGAATGAACCCAATAAAATATGATGAAATTAATAGGAAAAGTTATATATCCTGTATTGGTGAACTAAATCAAATAATTGAAAGAGCACTGTACTTGAAAGTATATGTGTGTTTAGCTTCACTCGGTGTCTTTTCTGTACTTTTTTTCTTTGCCATATTCTTATTTTCCGTTACAAATAATTTTTCGTTTTTCTATTCTCAATATCAAGATTGAAAATGATAACATGGAGGTACATTAAACTTTAGTGGCAGCTTATGATATCGTTATTAATTGATTGCTTAAGAACGCTGCAATCCCCAACTATGATTTGAACTATAGACCTGCTCTCAGGTTCTAGGCTCGCAGTCCATTTTGAATATTGCATGTTAACGTAGTGATTGCAAAATTTAGATAGTGGTACTTAACAACCCAAATTATATACACCAAAAAACTATATTTTCATGATCATTTTTTATGGTAAAACTTCACAGCGTGTAAAATTCGAAAAACAATGTAAGAAATTTCTTTTAACAATTATAAGCATTATGAAGAAGCCTCGTGCTGTTCTGTTTGATTTTCAAAACTATTTAGAACAATTTTATGGGTGAAAATACAAATACACATTTTTAAAACAATAAATTTTGTTTATGCATCATCCTAATTGAGTGATCCCAATTTAATTAGTTCTTATGCATTTTCCTAATTATTTAAAGAATAATGTTTAATCATTTGACACTGACGTTATTTTCTCAAAGCTATCTGAAATTGGTTTATATAAAATCGCTTTCTAGTTAACCAGTTTTGTAGTTAACTAGATAAATTAATGCTAATTTTATATATATTTTTTTACTCTAATATCGTTTTAACTGCACTTTAGGAACTCGCTTTAGCATTTTTCGATTGCACCCAATTTCAAACTCTTGTTAAAAATGTATCGACACAATACAATGGTTATATTCTTTTTTACCCAAGCTGAGAAAAAAGATGATCGACAGAGAGACCAACTTTACCAAAATGGGTGTTCGAGTTCATATGGATAGTATGGTAAACAATTTGCAAATAACACATAGTATATTTGAATTTTATTGAGCTCGAATGGCTTTTAAATTGCGTCTTCTTGTTTCAGAGGCGCGTTGTTACTAGAACGCACAATTACTTTTTCACACCATTGAAAGACACGCCATTCAGGTATTTGAAAAAAAATATTCTTTGTAAATTAATTGTAATTAATGATAATTTTAAATATTAAAAATATGCATTACACGTATTTTTTCAATTCCAGTTTTGGCATTGCTATGCCAGATGGATATGGCATGTATTCCGTGGTGGGAGAAATGGACCTTAAAAAGATTCCAATCAATCGTAAGAAATGAAACAATTGAGTATTAATAAATGCTGAGATAATATTCCGAATACAAATTTTGTGCTCACCTATTTCATGAATTTTCAGC
This sequence comes from Mycogona germanica, assembly GCA_034698785.1. Lineage (NCBI taxonomy): Eukaryota > Metazoa > Arthropoda > Diplopoda > Chordeumatida > Chordeumatidae > Mycogona > Mycogona germanica. The sequence continues at coordinate 4,390 of JAQGBY010004843.1, read as the reverse complement.
AAATCATTTGGAATATAAGCGGAATGGTAAAAATTATATTCATTTATGGAATCGTAATTGAATAAAAGTGTACTTATCTATTGGTTGGTAATTAATATATATTATTTTAATATTTCATATTTCAGTTCTGGATTTGTTCCAAAATGGCAACTGGTCAATTCACCCAGACTGGTAAGTTAAATTGAAAACAATATACACAAGCTGGCTAGGAAATGTTTTGCAATCTTGGACTTAATTTTGAACAATTGACAATTAGTTTTAAACCAGAGTAACGGATTTGTCGATCAGTTAGCACATCATTTTTGAATTTGACTATGTTTTAATTATATGCGCAGTCTGCATTTCTACAATTCATTCTATGTTGCTTATTGCTGCTGACTAAATAATAATCATTATGATAATTTTGAATGTTTAATAGGATTTATTGCCGATACCTGTACAGCAATTCGGAGAGACCGACTCTGTCCAGAGAGGAGAACTTTCGTAGTTTCCTTAGGAACATCCCCAACCGCAATTTTACATGGAAATATCTTCCGCGCGTCAAAAATCTTCCAATCACGGAAGACTATTGTGAGTCAACTCTCTTTGCATGAAGACTTTATCTTTCCAGTGGATTGATGATGAATTTCGGAGACATATTATATTGCCTGATTGATGGCATGTTCTTCAAATGATCAGCGAATTAATCTGCAATCGATTCGTTTAAGCTGTCTCCCAATAGTACTTACTAACCCATGCACCTTATACTCGTGTCCTTGATGATATCAGAACCTGCTCATTCCAGCCAACTAATCTAGATTTTTGCATTTTTTATCGCATTTTTGCATTCCATCCTCTAACATTCGGATTGAATTAGTGTACGAGAAAGCCACAAAAATTAACAAGAATGAATTTTACTGTAAGTCTATATCTGAAGTGCTATATTTAATATTGAATACCATTGTTTAAAACTCATCAGAATATGAGGCATGGGGCAACCACGTTTGTGCATGAGAACTTTATTTGTGAAAACAGATTTCGATTATTAATAAAAACTAACAAATTATATTTTAATTTGAATTCAGCTCAATTTTTTTAGTAACATAATGAAATAATGTTCGTTAAGATTTTCCAAAGAGTTTAACGCGAAGCTGAAGTTCTCCTAAAGGATCTATTTCTGCTAATTGAAATCTAGATCATTCAAATTAAATTTGATAGTAAGATGTGAAATACTTTTCATTTGAAGTAATTCCCAGATAACCAAAATTCACGTATATGTACCCGATTTCCTCTCATACAGGTGACAAGGAGCTTGTGCAAAGTTTAGTATTCGATGCAGAAGCTACGAAAAATCATGGTAGACGTGCTCGTAATGAAAAGCAAAGGTAATGAATATCTTTAAAGTCTTAATTGAAACAAGCTCCCTCAAACAAAAAAGTGTGATAAAATTGGGGCTGCTCGTTTCAAGCTTTTATAAAATTTACCTTTTTTTGCGTAAATCTATTCTACCATTTAAAACTGAATATCCACTATCATAGCATAAATTTTTTTCTAATGTGTAAATGTTGCTTTTTTCTTAATTTCTTTGCGGACTTCTTTAAAAATTATGCAAATTTTCGCACATTAATACAGCAAAGTGATAGATTTGATTACAAACGTTTTATGTTACTATTAATTCACTGCATTCGATGCATGTGGAATTATTTAGACGGGTAATGAAATAAGATTGATAAAAACTTGGTGAATCGTAAAGGTGCTAAAATATTAGTATAACGTATTTTATATAAGTATTTTAATAAATAATTATTATTGTAATTCCATTTATTTGATTTAAATAAACGTCGATGAGCATAAGCATTTCAAATTCAAATGACTAATCCACGTTCGAGAAAGGATTTATGGTGTTTAATATTTGAAGTAGTCAATTCGTTAACCATGATGGACTTTTATTTGCATTCGAAAGCGCATTTGCTCTGATAATGGGTTGGAAGGACAGGTAACGTAAACACTTCGGTTATTGATGCCACTGACTTGGAAATGTTCGTGGATTTGTTGCTTTTGGCATTTGCCACCCACCCCTCCCTTTTTCGTCGAGTGTTCTTACTTTGGAGTGTATTTAGAAAATTCAGAGCACTGAAGCAAGCTCATGCTTTGCCATAAATTCCAACAAACGTACGGTCCGAAGCAATTACATTTTGTTAATTGATTTGTGGGGAAGTGAATGCACAACATAATTCAAATTTAATTTAATTGTCGGACCAGCGTTCTGCTTGTGAAGACGGCATTTTTTAAAATTTATTAAACATCGTGTTTGAGGTATGTAGTATCTGCAAGTGAGACCACAAGGTTCAGAAATAACGAATGGTTAGATGATGACTTTTGCGTGGAATGAGACACAAATAATTTGATGTTCCGCAATCCTGATTGGGAAATGAATACACTTGTTTAAAAAAATGTGATTTCGACGCTTGTCTACGGATAGTGGTTAATAAAAATCAAAGCTCATTCAAAGCTAATCCACAAATTCAAAGCTAGGTGTCAATTCCTACGCAAGTTAGAGTTGCTAGTGGACATAATTTCTTATTCGATTACTCCACAAACCGAACACGTCCTTCTAAAAAAAAAGGACGTTCATCAGTGAAAATCTACTTGCTATTTGTACTAGTATATACCTATCATATAGAGTTAAAAACTGAATTCATATTTTAAAAAATTTCAATAATCAAATTACAATTTGTATTTTAAATTGATGTTACGTGTTTCTCTCAAGCCAACCGCATCGCATTTGCGTGGATTTTATTTTTCTCCTTTCAGCTGCTTCCAATGGATTTATTAAAATATTGAACTACTGTATATTTTTTCAGACTTTTATATTAGATTCATACGATGACTGGCATCTACTAAGAAGAAGATTTTGTACTTTTTTTTACCAATGAGAATTGTACTAGTCGCGCGTTTTTCAATTTTGTTATGACGATTGTTGTTGTTGTCGAAGTTTGTTCATTTTAATATTTAGTAAGATTAATCTCTTAACGTGACACAACTAAGCTAATGCCACTGATGTTTGATACTTTTACTTACTTACTTAGACTAAAAATAGAAACAGAAAATGCACGATAATCCGACAGTTAGTTATACAATGAATTGATATTTGTAAAATGTCGGTGACTGACCACGCTATTCCCTGCGTGCTTTATTTATTAAAATTTAAAATATCTTACTATATTTAAATAGGAATGTCTTTATGTTATTAAATTATTTAATCCATAAAAATAACTTATTAAATTTTGAAATAACACAAAATACATATTGAAAATGTTGTGAATTGAATGGTTAAGTTCGCTTTTACTGTTCGTTTCGATACAAGTTACAACAATTTAGAAATGGGAGTTTCACAAACAGAAAAGACGACCTGAAATGGTGAATTCGGGACAGGCCGAAATGAAGAAGACGAACCGAGTGGAGAACTCGCTTTTATAATAATATTTTACTATTATTTTTAATTAGATATATATCATCCAGACGTCCAAACTAAATCACACAAAAGACGACGTAATCTGGCCCAAAATGATACCTTAGATGGCGACATATTACTAATCTATTTTGTTCTCTTTTGTAATATAGGGCAATTGCAAAACCGTTGGAATGTGTTAATAAAATTATCGAGCTTGACCCGCATTTTCAAATTTAAAATAGTGTTTCGTATTTTTAAAAAACATAAATAAAAAAGGTATATCAACAATTATTAGTTCGCCAACTTCAATAATCGATAACTCCAAGCTAAACGATAGAAAAATAAATTCTACAAGACTCATCTGACATTTTTTTAATACAGAAGCTATTTTAACTTTGGAAAAGCCGGGTCGTTATTAATCTCAAAATGGCTTCTAACAATCATCCGTTTTCTTATTATTCGCAACAAAACACTACAGGATGTCAACGGCCAAGACTCATGGCATAACAGTGGCGTTTGTAGCTACACGAAGTGGTCTGACGCGATGGGAGGAATTTGAATCCGATGGCAGGTTAGAAACGGTGTTGGACGTGAAAAAGTATTGGAATCGCTTAATTAAATGTATTACTTGTGTAATGCCACGTCGTATATAAATTTTCAAATTTTTATTCATACCATCCAAATCGTATCCAATGTCTCTGAGTATATATTACCTAACAAAGATAAAAATGTCAACGAAAAATCCAATGCATTCCTGTAGATGGTTATCCTTGAATATTTCGTATCACGTCGCTCTAAAATATGAAGAAACCCCTTTGTCTCAACTTCTGGTTTCTGTGCCTGTTCTTGTTCTTACAGCAGTAATTTCATCAACAAAAATAATAAGGCAATCGACGAGTTGTGGTACAAGCGGGCCGTCGATTTCCACACGGTTAGCAACGCCTCGTTTGTCTTCTC
>JAQGBY010004842.1:0-15757 GCA_034698785.1 Mycogona germanica | reverse complement strand
TTTGGTCGGTTGTGTAACCATTCTTTTGGTCGGTTTGGTAACAGAACTTTTGGTTGAACCAATAGAGCTTTTGGTCGACTCTGTAATAGAGCTTTTGGTCGACTCTGTAACAGAGCTTTTGGTCGGTTTGGTAACAGAGCTTTTGGTCGACTCTGTAACATAGCTTTTGGTCGGTTTGGTAACAGAACTTTTGGTTGAACCAATAGAGATTTTGGTCGGTTCGGTAACAGAGCTTTTGGTCGGTTTGGTAACAGAACTTTTGGTTGAACCAATAGAGCTTTTGGTCGGTTCGGTAACCATTCTTTTGGTCGGTTTGGTAGCAGAAATTTTGGTCGGTTTGGTAGCAGAACTTTTGGTTGAACCAATAGAGATTTTGGTCGGTTTGGTAACAGAGCTTTTGGTCGGTTCGGTAACAGAGCTTTTGGTCGGTTTGGTAACTGAACTTTTGGTTGAACCAATAGAGCTTTTGGTCGGTTTGGTAGCAGAACTTTTGGTCGGTTTGGTAACAGAACTTTTGGTTGAACCAATAGAGCTTTTGGTCGGTTTGATAACAGAGCTTTTGGTCGACTCGGTAACAGAGCTTTTGGTCGGGTTAGAGGGCAGAGGGATGTCGCAGAATTTCGATTCTGGCGCGTGGTCCCTGATGAATTCCATCGATGAATCTACCCTGGTGTAGATGCCGGGGAAGCGGGGCTGGGCGCAGCTCACACCGAACGACACGATGCCCACCACGAAATAGCGACCCTCCGCCGGAATCATGAGAGGACCGCCAGAGTCACCCTGCAAAGACAGCAGTCAAAGATAATGTCAAAGATTGATCTTAAATCCAGAAAAGAAATTATAGAGGATAAATAGATCACTGACCTTGCACGAATCCTTATCACCTTCCGGATCAACCGTGCAAATCATGGACGGCGTGATCTCTATCTTTAATCTGGCATAGTCCTTGACGCAAATATCAAAATCGGCGATTGGTATTTCCGTTTTGCGGAGGACGTCACTGGCTCTTCCGACTTTGGAAAAAAGCAACGATACAAAATATCACCACCATTAGATAAAAACGCGATAACAATGAAGAGGTGGGAAAGCACCTGAAAGTTATTAACGTTTTTTTTTCTTCTCATCGTGTGAGAAAAAAATAAGGTTACCCATTGTCAGATTACGGCATTCGTTTTTTGCCAAAGAGATTTTTTTTTATTCATACATATTTTTTTCTGTTAAGCTTTTTTTCTTCATCGTGATCAGGTGTTTTGCGACCGCACACAAAGAAAAATATGGAACAGCTATTCGTTTTGAGTTCGACATACATTCTTTTGCTGGAAAGAAAATATGTTTTTTTGTACTTTGTTTTCGCTGGTCAGTTCTAAAACGATTATGTCAATATGCGGAAACAAGTTTCTATCCGAGTTATTTCTTGACCGGATTTTTCCGCACAAACGCTTACGTGTTTTTTTTTTAATAAACGATCAGTGAACACAGATTTAGTAATTGGAATTAACCATCAACTATTTGAATTCGACGACGATTTCAGGTATCAGAGAAAACTTTTTATTTAAAACCTGAAATCTTAAATAATAATTTAAAATAAATAATTTTGAAGAAAGTCCACTTATTCGTTTTGATTCCTTAGAGCTCTAACCTAATCATGAAATCGAGTAAGTTGTTTTTATATTTCAAATCAGAAATTTACCGTTGAAAGTTGTCAACCATTACAAGATTTTTCTGGTTTGTTGGTTCAATTTTTAAGATTCGTGTATTAAGACGGTTTCAATTGATATATTTTTGTTTGAAGACAACCAGTGTATGGTTTCCCGACGAATCTTCGGCGCCCTGTGATTGGTTGATTTGGTGACGTTTCACAACTTTGAAAGTGAAACGTCACCAAATTAGCCAATTCGGGAAATTCTGGGACGGGAAACCCGTCCCAGGAACGAAATGGAATGGAACGTTCATGGAATAACTACGAATAACTTTTTAAGTTACTTTCCTACATGTGCCCCAAATTTAAAATAACGAGTAGTTTTTGCCAGAAGATTCTTAGAAAGAGCAATGACGTTTCAATGTTAAATTAAGACGCCTTCAGTTTTAACTTTGAAGTGATTAATTGTAAAAATCAGTGGTCAGATTTGTTTTTTTGACTCGCCTGTGGCGGTGGTTCCCCATCCGGTGACGGTGGCCTCAATTCCAGCTGGTCCGTCGTACGGGTCGGTGGACAGGCAGACGGGCCGCACGGTGGACGTGTAGGGCACGGCGTACTCCAGCGTGACCACGGCCACGTCGTAGCTGTCGGTGAGGGCGTGGTTGAAGAGCGGATGCAGCGCCACCGCCGAAACGGCCACCTTCATGGATCGGGATTCGTTGGAACTGGAGCGATTGTGCTCGCCCAGGATCACAGTGATGTCCTCCGCTTTTACACCGCTAGGACCAACAGCCACAACACAGAAAATAGCATGATTATCGAGAAACTCGACTGCTGACGACCAATGACGTCATTCTAGCAATTACAGTGATTCATTTCGACGATCAATTATGAAGATTTTTATGGTAACTTACGCGAATAAGCAATGGGCAGCGGTCAGGACATGTTGGTGGGACAGCAGGGATCCTCCACAAAATACCGTCTCATTGTCGATTTGTTTAACCAGCAAAATAACCTAATAAGTTGAATAGATTTGTTAGGTTTAAAAAAAACACAGCAAATCTATTTTTATTTCAATTTTATTTATCACACGATCGATCGATCGAACTACGTTCGATTCCATGGATTTGTCCTTTTGTTTGGATACATCACGCGTACGTAATCAAAGACTCAATCGATTAAGTCTCAAATATATCTTTCTCACCAGCCACGGAAATTCGTTGTTTGTTGTTTCCGATCCGCCGATTATTTTCACCACATTCGATAAACCGCAGTCTAAAAACACAAATCAGGAATAAAATTGAAATTGCTGTTTCGAGACCTTTCAGTTTTTTTGGCGCGAGCCTTTTAAATAACAAACTGACATTGTTGCGAATTTTAAAAGCGCTAATTTGAGTCGTGTAACCTAAAAGTACTCACTGCAATTATCATAGCTGTCGTCCTCATTGATGCTCCAATTGATGTCTACGTCGGCAGTGGTGCTTTCATTGATGGTCTCGTGGTCTGATGTGGGTGGGGGCGGGAAGGAGAAATTAATTTCAAATACAATGTAAGGAGCTGAAGAGTTCTGCTGTTCAACTTACGTAACAAGTACCTGTCCACTTCTCCCTGATTCAGTCGCATCGGTTTAATCAACAATTCTTCTTGTGTTATCCAGGTTAGACCATCCGGGTCATCCCCGTCCTGAAACGAATGAGATAAATATTTAAAAAAAAAAAATAAAGAAATATTGTTCAAACTAAATTAAGCATTGAGTATTCACGGCATTCTATTCTTGCCTTGGTCAACAGTCCATCATGTTCATCCTCAAATTCGAGACAGCATCCTCAAATTTCATATAAATTCTTCAAATCATTTTGTTTCAGATGAAATTAATTAGGACATTTTTACTCATGTTCCATGAAGCCCCTCCCAAACAATTAATATTCATGTTCAAACACAACTTACCAGAAACTGGTGCTGCGCGCATGCGCAGAAGACAATTCCCACCAGAGCTATTAATATATGCACGTCCATCGTGAAACAAAGTGCATCCGATAATTATTTATTTAGAATGATGGTGGTTCACTATTCTTAACGGCACCGAAATCCAACTGATGGCTCAGAGTTGTGCTTTCTGAAGTTTCCGCTCGGATGACATCTGTGGATCCCCGGCAGAGGGCGCTGAAGGTGCGCAATCGAGCGCCCTAAACCACTCCCGTGACCCCGATGCGACCGGTTCAAGTCACGGTGACATTCCAGGTGAGCCCCTGGGACCTGAAACACATTGCGCAAAATGACGGTGTTGTTGCCTTTTGTTGGTGAATGAATCGATTACAATGGAATTTCTCGGAAGGTGAATGTGTCCAAATTTAGACTAACGAGAATGACTTTCCCAACGGCACAAAACTAGAAAACAATTCAACCCAGCATTTTCTGTGCCCTTAATCGTGAAGTCACTTTTTCAGGGACAATTTTGGCTAATGGCTCTTCAACAAGAGGTGTCTTCTGTTTGGGCGTTTGTCTTACAAACGGCTTAACGAAATTGAATAAAAGTTTATCTGTAGATAGTTCCGCCAATTTGTAGTCGAGTGCAAGTTATTTCATATCTCGATTTTGCGTATTTCTCGAGATATCAGTCGTTAAAGGTTTAAGCAACTTCAATGGAAAATTCCAAGATGGCGTCTCCACTTGACCAAAATGGCGCTGTCGTCGTTCTCACGTGCTACCAGTGATGCCAGCGACATTTTCCACACTAGATCCCGAATTTCTAATTACTATTCAATTAATACCTCTGAGTACTATTTCACAAAATAGGAAGAAAATAATACATTTTCGTTATGAAGGTAATAGATATTTAAATTGACAAACATTTGGAAATCCTAAGCCATTGCCAAGACGCTATCAGTCAAAGATTTCCACCTAAGTGTGTACAATAATCCGAGAGTTACTTCACGATTGACACTGATAAAGTAGAGCCTCACCTAAACCTGCCCCAACTGGTCCTTCGACCCCCTCCATAGGCCCTTGCGGTTACGTATTGTAATTGTAATTGATATATCCTATTGAAGCTGATCTGTTAGTTTCCACGAACAGCTGTTGTTGTCAAAGGTTTACCAGCAATGTGACGTCAGTGTGTCACATTTGATGCTGCAATCAACAAATATTCTTCGCTATGTCAGCGATATTTACTGTAGCATGGCTCAGACGTTATACCTTTGTCAAATATGTGCTTTGACTGTCACGGCAACATTTGACGCAACTCTTGTGCAAATGTGACGACATCTACCATATGAAGTTGCGCATGTGAAACCGATGTGATTAAATTGGAAGCGCGACGAATGAAGGGCACGCGGCATTTGCATAGGCAAGCTTCCATGAATTCGAGGTCCTTTTACAGGAAAGTTACTTTGATTGTCATTTTGCGCAAGTCACTTTGTCGAAAGCTTTCTCCAAATCAGACGTTGGCCAATCTCACTTTTCAAAGACACGCGAGTGATTGAGCATGAAATCGCAAAACTAAAATTATTTAGATAGTCTGATTGCATAATAGGTTATTAAGAGAATGCAGAAATGTCAAGAAATACTGGTAAATAATTGTTTTTATTCGAAATACACTTTTACTAACGAGCGCATATTAAAAAAAGCCTTCGAATCTTCAATGTCGACACAAATGTTTCATACGGCATTCAAGATTGAGTCTTATTTGATGTAGACAATATTTTATTTACAAAAATACCTCAATTTGTAGCAATTAACATATTATTGCTTCATCCCATTTCAATGGCACATCTCCATTTTATTTTTAAAAAACATGGATAAATTTATATTTGATTCACTTTATACACGAATTCATTAAAGTCGTCAGATTTGCACTTGGATAAGGCGTCAAATATTTAAATATTCCAAAAAATTATGCTAATCGGAGTTTTTTGCCATTGACTCTCACAATTATATACATCAATGTCAAGTTGTTTTTGGCATCGTCTCGTCAATTGAAGAATCCAAACCTTAAAATATCGAGACTATGGCGGCATGTTGAGGTTGAATTCTGTAATTTCCGGTTCCAATTCAAAATTGATTGTTCGATCAGACGAGTGTTGGTTAGCTGGTAGCGCCCCCCTACGGCATTCAGATGCAGTTGGATGCGCTTCCGATCTGCTCGTTGATAAATGGCATAATGGAAGTAGTCCTCGCGTAGACCCCGGGAACACCGGGCTGGGCACAACCCACGCCGAACGAGACCACGCCCAGAGAGATGAACTTCTCGACATCCTGGTACATGATTGGACCACCCGAGTCACCCTGCAGAAGGAATAAGAAAATAATCAGTTTTCCAAATTAGCATTCCTGGATTTTAGGGATCCAAACCCCGCAAACTCAATCGTCGGGGATGCGATTCAAGAAACGCTGCGTGCTCTGTTGGGAATTACCTGGCAAGAGTCCTTTCCGTCGCCACCGGCGCAGATCATCTCGGGAGTGATATCGATGTTCTTGTTCCGGTAGGCTTTTCTGCATTGGTCATCGCTGACCACCTCCACCATCGCCTTCAGCAAGATGTTGCTCGTGGATCCAGCTGCGGGACAAAGACACGGAACACATGAACTTCCATCATTTCTAAAAAAAACAGTAAAACACCAATCGAGGAGGTTGAGGTTCCGTTGTCCACTCACACTGCCTGGTGGTTCCCCATCCGGCAATGACGGCCATCTGTCCGGCCAGGGCGTCGGCCGCCAGGGGTTCTCCAGTCGGCAGACACACTGGCGACACCGAGCGGGTGAAGTTGACAGACTCTTTGAGTGTGATGATGGCGGCGTCGAACTGGTTGCGTTTGGCATGGTAACCGGGATGGACGGCGATACGGGATGATTTACCACGGACCACCGGCGACTCTTGACCTTCAGTGTTCAGAACGGCCAGTTGAACGTCCACATTAGTCTGATCCACACTGGAGGAATCAACACACATGATTATTTTTTATATTACATAGAAACAACCATTTTTGTTATTAAGAGTTTCTGTCCAGACGTAATTAGAATGAGATGACGCCGAGTATAGGCACCCCTTACCCTATGACGCAGTGGGCGGCGGTGAGGATGTGTTTGTTGGTGATGAGGGAGCCCCCGCACACGTAGAGTCCTTCGTCAGACAAGATCTCTAGGTAGGCCTAATTTGTTGAAAAGGAAACCAGATATGACGTCACACATAGGTTACGAACATGTTTATCAGGAAAATGCATTAGGTAAGAAAGAGAAACTCATTTTCTTTTTGCGGATTTATTTATTTGTTGAGCATGATGTGCAGATCCGACTGTTTCGGTGTATAAACAATGCGACGCGTATGACTTCTGTATTTAATTCATCGGAGATGACGTCATGTTCGTGTGACGTCAGACTTTTATAGCGAGTTGAGAATCAGACCGAAGGAAATCTCGAAATACGAATTTTCGTTTTGTTGAATTTTATTGAAACCAACATACACAAATCAGAAATTGTGACATATTTTTCCTTCTCAATGTGTTTAGGAGTTGCACACTATTTGCAAATGGCATATTTTAAATTGATTTTTACGAATTGACAAAAAATGTTCGCTTATTCAGTGTTCGTGATATGTCCAATGAAAATTAACTAGTTGGTTTAGATGTTTAAATATTGTATCAGGATGTGCCGCATTTCATTTTTCTCCTATCTTGCGTCAGAAAGTCACTTGTGAAAGTGTATGAAAAAAGCTCTAAAGTACGGTTTACACCAGAAAGATCAATAGGAGCCGATCTTTTTCAGTCGCGTGAACTACGCGAATTTTTAATTCTACGTGGTTCATCCGTCCGCAGGGATTTTTTTTTAAATTCCCGAAGACCGGAAAAGATCGGCTCCATATGATCCGATCTCTCCGATGTAAACCGTACTTAATTTTAAACCACCACTGCTCCTTACCATCCAAGGGAACTCGTTCATCTGCGCCACTGATCCTCCCACAATCCTGTCATTGTTCGACCGGCCGCAAACTAATGCAAAAATAATAAAGAACAATATTTAGTTAAGCAATCAGGTTTCCAGTTTTCGAATGGATCGATTAAAATTGCGGTCGCCATTTTTTGTCTCTTCACAAAGTGGCGCCACGAAAACAAATCCACGCGTGGTTGAACAACAGAACTGGATATTGTCACAACGCGCTCACAAAAACCTAATCGAACAATTGGATATTATAATTAAGTATTGGCCCAGAGATCTCGGAATCTATTGTCACATTGAGTTGTCGCAATTCTGTTACTAAGCGTCGCTCGAGAAAAAACTGAATTACAAAAAATGTCAAGACAAAGATTTGATTATAAGAAATTACATAATCGCGCGGAGCAATGTGCGCTTGAACGATGGCCTTTCTACAAATAAATTGAAATTTCGTTAAATTGGAAATGAAACACTTACTGCAATTGTCAGTTTCTGGTTCGACGGTTGTGCTGGCATCGATGGCCGCTTCGGTGACCTCTGCCGCAGCCGAGGTCGTGGTGGACGCTTCGGTGACCTCTGCCGCAGCCGAGGTCGTGGTGGCCGCTTCTGTTGTGGTCGTGGTGGCCGCTTCAGTGACCTGTGCCGCAGCCAAGGTCGTCGCTTCTGTTGTGGTGGTGGTGGGCGCTTCGGTTGAGGTCGTGGTGGTGGCAGGGGTCGTCACGGTAGTCGTGGAGGTGGTGGACGGTGTGGTGTCGGTTGTCAGAATAGTCGTCAGCTGTGTGACAATTGCCCAAATGGAGATGGTCGGATTGATTTTGGTGTTGTCAAAAATGGTGGTCGAAGTCGGGGTCGTCATAGAGACTGGTGTCGGATGGAGGGTGGGCATGGAGAAGTCTAGATTTTGGAGGAAAATGGAGAAGTTTTATGGTCAAGTAGAACGATGATAGCCTGCAACCAGTTAGTTCTAATCGGTTCAGTCGATTAGTGGCCTTGCGATATCTCAATCAATTCAGGAACTCGCGGCGGAATTGGTTTGCGCAATTAGAATACATTTGACCTGACTTGTGTATGTTAACCGAGACAGATGCGGAAGTGAGTGGGGAACAATCATCTCGGCTGTTAAGAGTTTTCCGAGATTAGTCTGTCTACCAGCAGACATCTCGATTAACGGGCGCATGGATCCAGAACCAGGACAGCTCTCCCAATCAAACGTACTAGATAGTAAATTAGAATTAAGAGCTGAGTTAATTAAGAAATTCAAAGATTGGAAACGTTCTCGAATGTTCCGATATATATCCATACAGGTATGCGGATATTCTGTTGATCAATGAGTTTTGTTGTTGATGTGGCACACGTTTTTAACTGTTAGCTTCGTTCATTGCACGAAAATTAATATTTTATCTTTGAGATCGATCGTCTTAATTTTTTTGAGCGAAGATGGAAACTGTAGTTTCTTAGAATGGAGGAAGGAAAAATAGTCATGACTTCGCGAGGTTACAGAAGACGAATTCTTTGCTTCCTTCCTCATCGGGTTTTCATTTATAGTTTCTACAATTTTCGTTTTTCTCTATTGCCTTAAGCTATACAGAACAAATCGGCGAATCTTCATTTTATTTTCAGCAATTTAAGTCGTCTATCTTCGTCAAACGAATTTTTTTTTCGCTCTACGTCTTACGAATTCGTCTAAAGAAAACTGAAACACTACTTACATGGATGATTTGAAAGATTAGCCGCTGGAATGAAGTAAGGCTTATTGCGGCCTTCGTCTCTCAGAGACACATCTCTCTGGTCAAAATATCGACAGGTGATCTGAGAAAAAGATTCCATAAATATTTAGGTAAGAAATTCAATTCCTGTAAAAACATTTCTAAATGAAATTTCAGCACAACTGGAAGACGTATCAAGTGCGTAACCACGTGGTAATTAAAAAATTGATTAAGTCTTACCTTTTCCAGTCCCACCACCAAAACCAGCGCCAAAATTAGTCCAACACGCATTCTCGTAAAAATAAAAAATTGGTTCCGCCGAAATATCACAGACTGATCAGCTTCCACGTCGGAGCAAAAGTGAGGTTGAGGAATTCTAGTTTTCCAAAACCGAATGTCCGGCTCCAGGTACCCGGATGTAAGGCAGAAGGAATTTTTGAATTCCAACTAACCTGTCACAAGATTACCACATCTGTGAAGCAACCCCTTAAGGGCATCACATGACCCACTCCCCTTAACATAGTCGCACGGACTATGGACGATCCCCGATCATTCATTCCCCCTCTAACCTACTCTGCCCGATCTTACATCCTAAGTCCTTAGTCACTCAAATCCCTTTTAAGAAAATGTCACCCTCGAAACTATATTGTGAGGATTTCGGATCGTTCCTGAGACCCCCAACTACAATAGACTAATTTGACGGGATTTTTATTAAAATAAAATATGTGTAAATTGCTCGAAGTAGTTGTTAATTAACCGGAAACGGATTTAGGATGCGCTCTTGGTTTTAGTTTGACTTTCATCGGTTTAACGGAATGAGAGTGTCCATGTTCCTCATACACATCGCAAACCAGGTGGTCTCATTGAGATGCATTATAGTAATCACAATGACTATCCCGTAGAGGTCACCAACACAATCAAAACCAGAAAGAACCGCATTATGGCATTACCACAAAACGATACTAGTAACTAAATCGAAATAGGAATCCTGTTTTGATAATGATTTGTCTTACAACCGATATAGAACATCGAAATGAGATTGTTTTCGGAAAATTCAAAGTAGTTTTAAACATCAGATGGTCTTACAAAATCCCATTTTAATTGTTTAAAAACTGAAAAACTTAAATAAAAACAGAATTTTATGATAATATAGTTTAGTATGCTAAAAAAAACATAGCGATAACAGAAATGGGCGAACGATCTTTTTTTTTGTTTTTTTGTTAAACTGTTTGATGTGCGCCTTTTTAACGGATGACCTGAAAAAGCGTATCGTTTGAGCGCGCAAAACCAGTGAATCGTTCTTTGTTTTTACGCTAGGTAATTTTAACAATATGGTTGGTGGAGGGGGAAGGCTTTCTTTTCACGGTACTCTATTTTTTCGATTCTCTTGCGCACGAAAGTAATTCGTTCCACGAAAGAGGGGTCAAGTGTTGTCCCTCACAAAACCGAAAGACCACTGGCATCGCCATCTAGTGCGAATAGGTTGAAACATTTCCATAGCAATGGCAATATTTGCGTTTAAGAAAAGCTTCTGTCGACGTAATATTAGTAAATATGTGTTTGTCGTTCAGAAGAAATACAGATCGGTGTCGGAATTGATCGGGATGCTTGCAGAAGTCAATGCGGCATGGGCTGAAGCGATTTGAATTTGGCGCCAGTCAATTTCCAACAATGCCAGACGACAATTTCTGATAATTAAACTTTAATATTTTATATTAATTAGTTGTCCTTTCCATATACTATAACTAATAAATATTTTATTTTACACATATATTTGTACTATTATTAAAATTTAAGTTTGAGTAGTTTCATTTTAATTTTAATTTTAGATTTTATCAAAATCAAGCCATCAGCGTCTGGCGCCAAAGTTAAAGAGTCCAAAATGGCGGCCCCCATGAAAAGTAGGAAATTAACGCGATTGTGATATCAAATGTAAATCACCCAACATAAAACTACCAAAAACAGATTATTTTCATTGAAACAGTTGAACGGTAGGTTTCTTTTTCAAATCAGTACGTAAATAACCGTTTCGTAGTCATTTTAATATTTAGATTTGGCTATGTTTCGGGACCTTTGTACTACTGTACTTTGTATTCGTCCTAGCCCAGTGCCCCAGTCGGTATTACGACTGACTGTGACCCTTCGTACCTTTTAACTCGGACGTCGTCGTTTCCCCCAGTCGTGTCCTGGGTTTTGCCGTTTCTTTATTTTAATTTTACAAACGATGAGGTTAATTCATTCCGTTTGGTCTTCTGTTCTTGTATATTTCACATGGCCTGCACAAATCTGGCTTCATGTTGGTATTAAGTTCTCTAATTTTCTTATAGGTGACATCGCAAAGCAGAAACCGCCTAATTTTATATTTGCATTATCCTCAACATGAAGTATACGTTATTAAGTGGGACATTGGCAGGTTGGATTGTCCTGATGTGTTCCTTCTTCGCAAACGGCAAAGGTAAGATATTATATTGTTTAATATTATTGATCAGGTTTTATCGTCTTATCTGTTTCAGTTATCTTATTTGCAGAGTACTCGTTTAACGATTTTATTTGTTTTACTACCAGAACCATCGAAAAACATTGTGTGCTACTATGCGCTGGAGCAGCCATCGGAGTTGGACAGATTACACCCCGACGGCATCGATCCCAACCTCTGCACGCATATCATTCTAGGCTTCGCCACCGTGCTCGACAATGCGCTGGTTCCAGCCGACCCGTCTTCACCCCAGGTGAGATTTCCGACATAATCCCGTCAGAATTTCTCAAATATTTCGCATTCAACGTTGTTTCGAAAGCCGTGAGCTAAAGTCACATTGAATTAACATGAAAATTGTGTCTTAAGCCACAGGGAACCTTCCCCGAATGGGTTGTATGTTGCAAGATCCAACCTATTTCAGGTCTTTTCTTAACATAATAAAATACTTATTTTATTCAGGTTTACAAGGAAACCATGCAATTGAAAGAAAAGAATCCGTCTCTGAAAGTTCTTCTTGCTGCCGGCGGCGGCGATTCGGCCGCTCAATTCCCTAAAATGGTGAAAACCTCAGAGTCTCGAGCTCAGTAAGTAAACTTTTGGGATTCAAGTAAAATCTAACCATTATTGTTTTTGACGTGTCTAGGACTGATCAGGTCCTCTGTGTGTGAGCCTAAGTTTAGACACAAATAAATTGTATATGTTATAAAATTGCTCTGCAGCGATCTTAGAGTTACTTTTAACTGAAATACTCCTGACCCGAAACGTACCAAGCCTAATTTTTTAAGGTTTTGACGCACCATTGACAACACTGATATTAATTAACGTTACCAGCTATAAACGTGGCTTGCAAATTAAACTGAATTGCTTTATAGACGAGATAGTGATCTTGATGCAATTTCATTTCTCAGGTTCATAAACCAGTCGATCCCGTTTCTACGTCAATATGGATTCGACGGATTCGACATTGACTGGGAGTTTCCCGGCTGGGGTGACGATCCGAAGGATGATCGTGAATTGCTAGCTATCTTCGCTAAGGTCATTATAGTTATCAAGTGTTCGTTTAATTATTTTTTATTATTATATTATTATTTATATTATAAAAAAATAAAGAATCAACATAAATTATTTTAAAATGTTAAAGCGTTAATGGAAAGGCAAATGATTTTATTAAAAAAGAATTGCTTACAAAGTAAAAATAATTATTTCACTTCACTTTGGTTCGTTTCCTTCAGGAATTTCGAACAGCCATCGACGCAGAGAACATTTCAGCGTCTGACGAAAAATTGCTGTTCTCTCTTGATGTGGCGGCAGTTCCACCAATTATCAAGCTGTCATATGATGTCGTCGAATTGGCAAAGTGAGTTGTAGCGCAATGAGATGTTTTATTTCAATTATTTATATTGTCTTGACAACATTAACTCAAAACAAATCGTAAATGATTGTCCAAATTTTGCACATTTTTTGAAGAAATAACTTAGTAAAACTTAAAAACATTAAATAAGCGAAATTTTAGATGGTTGCATAAATATCTAAAATTTGCTTATTTAATTTTTTTAAATTCAAAATTCGATATTGTTTTTAATTTTAAAATATTATATTGTTTTCTACAAATTATGAAACTGATTCAGATACGTGGACTTTGTCAACATCATGTGTTACGGCTATCATTTCTTCACCTGGTATGATTTCCTAACCGGACATAACAGTCCACTGTTCCGACGCACAGGCGAGGTTCTCCTGTTGGCAAACTTGAACACGGTTGGTTTTGTTTTAGAAAGTAAAGTATTAAAATAAATTTAAGAGATAATAAAAAAATAATAGAAATAGGACGTCTTGATTATGTAAAATAAAATGAAAGTTGTGCGTGGGACAGCGCCGGATGAGAAAAGATGAACATGAGAAAAGACAGCTGATGATTGCAGAGGTATGCGAGAAACCGGCACTGTCTACCTTTGGTAATTATTATTCTTTTTAACCAAACTAACCCTCATGGTGCTTAAGCACTATGCGAGGGACACGTCCAGTACACGGCGATCTAAATTTTCGAAAGCCTGCGCCGGGAATCGAACCCGGGACCGCCGAGCCACAGTCAGTCGCAATACCGACTGAGCTACGACGAATCGTTTTTTAAATATTAATTTTCCACGGGAGTTGTGGGTGTGGTAAATTTGTTAGATGTGAATCGTCATCGCCTTAGTTGTATGGTCAGTTCTCGCGTTGTTCTAGTTTAGTTAATTCATTTTAAAATAATAGCTTACTATTATTTATTGTATAAGAAGAGTTATCGCCAACTCTTGTTCTTCTTTTCTCGTCCGGCGCTGTCCCGGCCACAATTTCCATTTTATGAAGGGATAATGTTGAAATATGATTTTAAGATTTTATTAGGAACTAACTGTTATTGAAGCATTTAAATTATATTAAATTTGTTATAACTTTAGCGATTGATCATTGTACATATACGAATCTTGTAGCAATTGATTTTTTTTATAACATTTACAGGAATGGTCATCTAATGAATGGGTGAACTTGGGAATGCCCAAATCCAAGATAAATGTCGGAGTGCCCACCTATGGCAATACGTTCACGTTGCTCTTCGCGAAATTGAACGGATTGTACAAACCGGCTACCGGTAACGGAATGTTTGGCGGAACCATCACCTATCCACTGGTAGGTGAAATGAATTATTTTAGTTTATCTCGAGTTCGAAGATTGTTCGTCAGAAGTTTCTTGATTAAAAAATATTTGTTTTACAATGTAATTCTATTTTTGCTGTTTGCAATCTCACTAGTTCATGTTTTTGGTTTCCACTTCCGTATAATAATTGGATATTTTATTGAAACCAAGGTGCATACATAAACGGATAAATAATTGTGCCAATATCTTTAATAGTGTATCAGCTTGATATAAATATAATTCATTTTCTGGTATGGGTGATTGCCATTCTACGTCCACTTGATCAGCTTTCAGCAGAAAATAATTTTAAAAAAATTTATAGGTATGTATGTTCCTGAAGAACGGGGCTACGGAAGTTTTTGACCAGGAGAGCCAGTCGTATTACGCCTACCAAGGCAAACAGTGGACGTCTTACGACAACGAGGCCAGCGTAGCCGCAAAGGTAGGAACCCCATTTCTTACTAATAATAAATTCCTAATTTTGAGCGCGTTCTACCGAAATCGATCGAGTTAATTGGAAATTGTTTATCTGCGCGTACGATAGTCAATTGAAATTTGCGCCGCGGCTCATTTCTAAATTGAACTCCTCAATCAAGTGTTGCGGCGAATGTCACTAGGCGGCGCTGCTGGCAATTGGAGACGCTCAACGAAAGTAAAAGTCTAGAGTGCAGGAGTCATTTTCGTTATATATCGTTATCATTGCTGTTTGCAACAAATATGGCGTCCTTCGCGCGCTTTTGTGTCGTGCATTGAATCATCAACTACCGAAAGCGTCTGTTTCATCCATAACTTGTTAGTTTCTTTGTAATTTTCCACAAGAACAATGACTACAATTTCAGAAATTACTGTTTTCGAAATATTTTCTATTTTTTCTACAAACCGTTCAACCTGCCGAGTTCGTTGAACTGACAACTTTTGCTAGTTTTTTGCGTTGATTGGGAATGGGTCTGTTTTCCTGTCTGATGTTCTCCCATCCCCCCCTTACATAGGCCAAATGGGTGGTGGACAACGGGTTCGCCGGGGTCATGACCTTCGACCTCAACTGTGATGATTGGGCCGGGGCGTGCAACTCTTCGGCCCAGCCCTTTCCCTTACACAGGGCCATTCGTGACGTGTTTCAAAATAATCAATCCGATTTGGAGACGAACTCTGTGTAACTCGCTCGCGTGTCGATGCGCTGACGTAATGGTGCCTTGGTCGGGTTTTGAACCCGCGCAGTCACCGATAATTCCTTTTCCAAATTGGTTTGGATTATATTCATGTGCCTCTCACATAGGGCCTAAGCTCTGAGAGGGGTACAGAATCTTCCTGTTGTGATATACACTTCAGTGAATAA
>JAQGBY010004841.1:0-15757 GCA_034698785.1 Mycogona germanica | reverse complement strand
ATCGAAATTTTCGAGAGCCCGCGCCGGGAATCGAACCCGGGACCGCCGAAACCTCAGTCAGTCGCTAAACCAACTGGCCTACGACGAGTCGTACAATCTCTTGTTGAGTTGTTGACTCATATTACGTCATATGAAAGTCGTCGACAGTTTGCAAACGGTTGAGTTTGATCACACAAATCGTAATTCACAATTAGAAATACTTAACTTTCGATAAAATACGAATTCTAAATACGAAGGACAATCTGACTCTCTAAGTGCCCTCCCCTTTCCCCCAAACAGAACCTCATTGTCCTGCACAGAGGTCATGATTTTATATTTCCTCAAAATTCCAAATGCATTTATAAATACCTTCGATAATTAAAATTGGGAAAAAGACATTCGATTCGTTTTAAAAAACATCAATTGTGGCCCGTTATTCTTCCCTTGGTACCCAACACCAGATACTACGTAATTTAAATACTCGTCAGAATAATTTGGTGGACACAACCGGCTTTCCTGTTGTACTTGATTTCGATTATCTTTACTTCTTTGTCATGCTTTATAACGAGGTAGGCAATCCGATTTTTTCTCGAGCATTCAATTGATCAAATATTTGATATGATATTATATTATTTGTTGAAGTTTGGCTCTAGTTACTGTGTACCCTGTGCAAAGTCTGGCTACAATCATCAATGCAAGGGGCAATGTGAGATTCAAATTTTTTCAAGAAACTCAAACAGATTTTCTGCATTAAATTGTGGGTTGAAATTAGTAAACAAGCAAATTGATGCATCTTGCGATGCGCCTTTTAGAAATTCAAAAAATAATGTTAGAAAATAAATTAAAAAGCAAGCAGATTTCATAAATACATTATAATCTGATATCGATTTAGTCTGTGCTTGTACGTAATTATCCCCAATGGAAAAAAACGATAATTTCAGTTGCCTCGCACGCAACAACAAATTCTCTGAATTGTTTAGAGTAAATATTCTGTCTGTCTCCTCTGGCACTAAATTTCAATTTGCATTCTGAGCAAACCCGTTACGTCACTCAACAAATATACTAATGATAACCGATGCTAAAAGGAAACCCAAACGAATCGCCGCAAATGAAAGGAAATACACGTAAGTGCTGTTAGTGATTGCTATTCAACTAGGGGCAGCACAAGCGGCTAACCATAATTAAACGAATGGATGTTTGCTGGTAGTGTTTGCCAGCTTATGGGGGGCAGCACCGCAATGTTTTCCGAAATCAAATACCCACCATCCACAATTTTCTTAAGGAATAAATAAAAAACGTTTTTATGGGAACAGCCTGTACATACGAGCAAAGGGAGTTTTCTATTATCTAAGGAATCTGCTAACTATTGCTGACAAACCAGCAACATTATTAAATGTATTTCAATTATTTGGCGATTGGCGCGAACGTCAACAATGTGCATGCCTTCATTTGAAACATAGTTGCATTCTCTTCTCGGTAGATGGCACTGCAGACCAATTTTGATTGCAACTAGCCAAGATACGTTTTTTCTACTGTACAGGGTGACGCTGAACTGTCCTATGACGATACATGAAATCAAGTGCGCTTGCTGACTCGTTCAGAACCATTTTCAATACAGTTTTACCGTAATGTATTTGAATTAACAATTTAAAAAAATAAAAATTCGGATTAAACGAAGCGCTGAAATCAGAAGGCCAGATCATGCATGTAATATTTAATTTTCACTTTCTCAAATTTCTAATCACCACATTTTAAACACCAGTTAAAAATTCATAACCATGAAAAATTAAATGTGGTTATGAGAATTGGACCTGACAACCAAGAAACCAACAACTTTCTCAATTCTTCATGTACTTCTCGACAATTACAAATTATATTTCAAAATTAATTAACTCTGAAGGATTTCTTCCCTTGTTAGTATTTTTTCCTTCATTAAGCGATGTGCTGCATTTACCTAAATGTAATTTCATCGTCTAGAAGCTGTCAGGAAACACAAGCACATTAACACGTAGCCTTCAGCTTCTCCCCAGTTTTGTAATTACTAAAATGCAGAATAAATAAAACTGACGGGTGGTGGATATAATAGGTCACTCCCAATTTAAATAAATGATGTGGCAGGACGACAACCTTTAGTCTACTTTGGTAATGAGATTGGCTCGTACAATTACACGTCAACCGCTCGCCTTTTTCTTTCCACAGGAAACATAAGCTTACAACACACCATCACTAGTGGAGACCTCTGTCGGCCAACCAAGTCGTCCCCAACATTAGACAGTTGTGAAAGTGCGACGGACCATCAAATTATTACTTTGGCGACAATGGAACAAGCCAGCTGATTCGGACCTTCAAATCCGCACATCTATTTAATCGAAAATAATGAGACCGGCCATCTTGATTTTGACCGATCGGGTTTCAACAGGTGGTCAGCAAGATAGACACTACATTTATGCAATGTCTTACTGGAACCCGATGGAACCACGTAAGGCAACAGCGCTCCTTAAAGCGTAATTATTGCAGTCCCCCCCACATAGAACAACAATAACAACAGCGTTGGCTTCCTTCCAGCGCAGCCTGCGACATTCTCGCGTTCTGAAAACTCGTTGTTTGAGAAAACATTTTTCGTGAGACAACATCGAAAATTGCCTGATCTCTAGCTTTTGACGTGTTTGCATTTCGCTCGGCTCACCGTTGCCGGAGCGACAGCGTCGATGTGAGTTTGTTTATAATTCGGCTCCACTATAGTTTACCACGCACGAGTCTAGAACGAAGTAAATACTGTTTTATGTTTTCCACCGATTAGGGAGGGAAATGGAGGAGAGGGGAGAAGTAGGGTTTAATGGGGTATTGTGTATTCGTCGAGACTTAACGATTGTCCTGCGCCGAAAATCGGATCGCAATTTTTTTTACACCTTCCCAATGCACTTGATAAAAGTCCGGACTTTTATCTTGGTTTCAATATTCAGTTTTTTATTTCAAGTACAGAAAAAATCCTTAAAAATTCTAAGATTCAGAATTTTTCTAGACACCGTATACAGTAGACACCTTTTTATAGCTACGGTTATAAATATATGGCGTCCATTCAATATGTACGATGTCTCATTTAAATAAGAAAATTATGGATTTCCTTTTAAAATAATTATTTTAAAAGGGAATCAATCCACCATTCCTGTTTCCATAGAATCCCAAGCATTTATTCGGCGCATCTAAAAGCATGTTAGATTGGCGTTAAGTGCGGATACAATGCGGCTAACTCCGAATTCGTTACCACTGTACCGAGCTAACGTTTCACACGAGACCGCTTGTTTACCATTAAAGGGGATGTGAAATGAGTGCACTGTGTTTGGATAAGTATGATTAAATGCAAATTTTATGATTTTCTCGACAATCAGCTACATGCGTGGATGCTATTTTTCTCACGTCCCACCGAACTCCGGATCGCCTAAATTATCGACAAGCCACCAATGAATACAGTAGAAATATTCCGCAAATTTTACCGCAAGCTAGAGGAAAATTTAACAGTATAATTTAATTTGCATTTTTTTGGTTCTCCACAATTAAGCCATTAGTGGATAAAAGCAATACAAGAGCTATTAGAAAAATAATAAGGAGCATTAAAGTCCACGCATTAGGCCCACAAATAGATAAAGGGGTTGTGTCTGCCTGAAGCTCGCTCAAAGATCACGTGACCAAGTTGATTTTAAATTGTTCCAGTAGATATAATGTTGTACAAACAATGAAGCTATCAATTAATATTAATAATTATCTCAAATAGAAATAGGGGTTGTGCCCGGGACAGGCCTGACGAAAAAAGACGAACGTTGGCGATAACTCTTCTGAATGAAAAAATTAAACTAGAAAACCGTGGGAACTAACGCTACAGCTAAGACGATTACGATTCACATCTAACAAATTTACCACATTAATTAAATGGAAAATTAATATTTATAATTACCCAAGGTAGACAGTACCGGTTTCACGCAATACCACTTGCGATCATCAGCTGTCTTTTGGACGATAACAAAATTTTGAAAATAAAACTAGAGCACATCGGAATTGACCGCATGTGCGACCAAATCCGAAGGCTGCGAATAATCCAGACGTTCTTCTTATTAATTATCTCAATGAAAGGGAATAGGAGCCGATGGTAGTATTAACTAAAATGATGGGAATTGCAGGACTACAATTAGAAACTCGGTAACGAAGATAGTCTTAACGGAAATTAAAAACTTCTTCTCGAAGATAAGAAAATTAAGAAAAGGTAGATTTGCGAAACACAAAGACAAACGTAAGAACTCACCCAAGACTTTCGTCACAACCCTATAATTTAAAAAATAAAAAAGGAATTTATTTTTACCGTATTTCTAGCATGACGTCATAACGACTATCATAACGGCTTTCGGAAGCGGCCATGCTTCCTTATCAGTAGATTTTGAAATGGTGTGCTCTTTACTTGTTTAATATTTTTTTTGGGCGTTCGAAATCTACTGACGAGGAAGCATGGCCGCTTCCGAAAGCCGTTATAGATAACCAGAAATATGGTAAGAAAATCCTTATTTATTTTTGAAATGATAGGGTTGTGATGAAAGTCTTGGGTGAGTTCTTACGTTTGTCTTTGTGTTTCGCAAATCTATCCTTTCTTGATTTTCTTATCTTCAAGAAGAAGTTTTAAATTTCCGTTAAGACTATCTTCGTTGCCGAGTTTCTAATCATAGTCCTGCAATTTGCATAGTTTTAGTTAATAAATTATATTTTAGCATTTATTTCATTGTAGTTGTTTTTATTAAGCTTTTCAGACACAGAACCCTCTGTATTTCGAAACAATCATAGGAACCTTTTATCTATTTTGAGACAGCAAAAAATAGATGATCTAAAATAACATTTTCTTCCAAATTTAACACTGCTCGTCCAAAAATGTTTTTGAGAATTCAAAAAAACTTAATTTTAAACTCCAGTATGGGCAATTTAACGTTTAGGAGCTGTCTTATTTACAAAAACGCCTTCGCACCCCAGCAATAACCTTGGCAGGGGAACCGAACTTAAAATTTTGGCCGGATGCCACAGTCAACAAAACTCCACATGTCAACGACAACAAGTCAACGGATGCAAAATTTTACTTGCTTCCAATCGCTGAATTTTCACGCAAGACGAGACAATAAGAAATACTGTCAAGATTCCTTGCCATGCAATTTTTAAAAATATTGTCACATTTTCCTTTTGTTATTTCGTCCTAGAGCTTAAAAAAATGTTGAAAAGACTTTGAAAAGATTAACACATCCGGCAATATCAAAAAAGATTTAAGAAAATGGCAATCCATTATTTCAGAAACTATAGAAGGAAAAGGAGACTTGTGCATACACAAAACTATGTTATCGAATTATGCTTTGTAAGAAACACATCAAAATGAAATTTGTATCGTACATTAATTTTACAATAGATCTAAACGCATTTGACAACATTATGCTTCAAACATGATTGAAATTTGAAAAGATATTGAATCAAAAATTTCATTCACCATGATTGCACGATGAATCCCTATGTTAAAAATAAATGCATGTCTCAATTTTCAATAACATGACTATCATGATCGTTTCATTGATGCAGATGTTACGTTTTATAAGTTGCCCTATCAAGAATGAACAAAATACTGGAAGAGTTTAGTGGTTTTGCTTGAAAGAATCTATCGCCTGGTTGACAGTTCCATCGGTTGACAAATGTAGTCCAGTCAGAGGGAGACCAAACTTCAAGAGCAATGCGGTTGGTTGATGCGATAAGTGACACGTTGTAGTTACCAGGAGCAGATTTTTTGTCGTCAGGGGCGCCACCGGGGGGAGGGGATGGGAAGGGGGGGGGACGCTGAGCCGCAGCATTCCAATCACAGCCAGCTTTGAACAGCCAAGTCAACTGCCCACGCCCACACGATTACTAGGGTAGACCTATCTTCCCCCCCCCCCCCAAGCAGGCAGATCAAGGGCAAACCCTAAAACCTCATCGCCATCAACTGCCTTCGCACTGCCTGAACAATATTTCCTGAAATATCGTTCTATCAGTCCTGACATGTCACCTCTCTCATACAGATGTTTTAAAACCGTTTTTTTAAAACATCTTTTTACCTGTAGTTATGTGGAAAGCATCATTAAATATACATACGCTGATAAACTGAATTAACAGTGGAGCCTCGATTATCCGGACTAATTTTTGTTAGTTGTGGTCGAATCCCTGATAATATAATTTAAATAAAAGAACGCTCATGTAAATTTCAATGAACAGGAAAACACAAAAGAACTTATGTACTTTGACGTCACGTGATGGTCACATGCCGCTCACCCATCATCCGGCATCTGGATTGATCACATCAACCCAATTTAATTTCAGAACACATAGCTGGATAATTGAGGCTCTTGTGTATTGCAGATACTGATGATGTAAAATGTTATACACATTTTAAAATACTTCCGGAATCTCTGATTATATGAGTCAAAACATGTCGAATTTCATTGTGGAACATCGGCATATTTTGTGCTATGCAGTTCAACCATTTTACATGATACATAAGCATTTGACCAAATAGCCACTTGGTCTAACATTGCATGCATTCGTACCATGAATAATTGAAACCCCCAATATAGACGTTGGTGTTAAGTCATATGACGGTACATTGTACTTCTGGAATTCAGTTTGTCATTTGATTTTAAGAAATAGAGTACACTCGTTTATCTCGAACAAACTAAGGGAATAATGCTGCATAGCCTCGGATTGTGTTGGGTTGGAGCAAGTATAGGGTGGAGAGTTCTAACCCTGCGCACGCTTCCTTTTCGCCTATGCGGCTAACTCAGTCCACAAGGGTGTCACTCTTTAGGCATTCAGCCAAAAACAGAAGAAAAAAATGCGAACGCGAATATGCTTTCTTGTTTTGTGGCGTGTCGATGATTGACATCGATAGTCTGACGCGTTCGAGGCCGAATGAGAGTCAACGATGAATAGATTAGCTCTATAGCTTCAGTCCTGGGAATGGCGAAAGTATTCATTGACGTGGAACCGATGGACGAGCATTCATCTCGCGCCACCTTCACTTAATTACTAATCAAGGTGACACCCGTCTCCACTGCTTTATTTGTACTGCCACCGACCGCGTTTCACCTTAGAAAATTAGTTCGGCGAACCCCCGCTAGGATCTCTGGATACGTTACAAGTGGAGACGCTTTGACTTTCGGGTCTCGAGAGGATGGTAGCGCCTCGCGAGAAAGGCGTTACCGCAAGTCACAAAGTAGTTCGCATCTGCGAGCATACACATGCATCTGTGCCCCGAAATTCTGGCAACAGACTCCATATTTTACCTATGCGGCAAATTTTACTGCAGTTAGCAGTGGATTCATTGTATGCACGGGGAAAAAGAATGACGCATTTTCCACAATGTCCGGACGGCGGAACGCGTCACTCCGTAACGATAAAATAGATATTTCCCCGGCTTCCAAATATATATATATCTATCAGATGGGGTTGTGCCCCAGAAACTCCCTTTACGTTGCCTGCCGAGCACTACCGTACATAGCAAAGCCCTCCCCCTGAGACCCACACCGAAAAGGAACGCCTTTTGTGAGAAACATCAAGTGTTGGAACTGTTATCTGGTGTGCTTGGTTGTCTCGTGAAATCGACGACGTCATGCTTTTGATGGGGAGACGTCATTTTCTAAGTTTGAAGCGAAAGGGAGATTATCCAGAATTTGGTAACGCTTATTTTAATATTAAATATTGAAAATTGAGCTACTACCGCGGTTTGTGAAAGACCACGAATTAATATTGCCGAAGATCAGAATAAATTCAGGTGCAAGGATACTTCGCCTTCATGTAAAGATAATCAAAAGTGATGTTGCAATTGCCTACCCCTTACTCAAATATTGGGCCGCAATAACCAACATGAACGAAATAAATCGTATACTAAGTAAATCCGCAGGTTGATTTCACTAAATCGAATATTCCTGGGGCAACCCTATTGAGAAATGGAGACGCGATTCCCGGAACACGAAATAACTGTATTTACTGGAGTCCATTGCTACATGCGAAGCCGTACTTAATTCTGAACGAGTCGTCGCAGACAATAAAATCTCATCGCAAACAGTGGCGATTACCATAATTTGTGGGTTTTCGAAACGCTATCGACGTGGGATATGATATGCTCGGGCCTCAACCAGGGCACTAAACCCTGGCCTCCTAATGGTGGTGAAGTCATAATGCACGTAATGCAATGACAACACATAAACGTAGTTGCCACAACATTGTCGGCACCTAGTTACTCTCTGGAATTGTTGGGATCCTCTCTCAAGTTGTTAATTTCTCAAGATGTCAGACGTCAAGACGCCAACATATGTCAGCAAATCTAAAGGTTTGAAGGTTAATCCGAAACATTAATTCCATTTTTTAAATCTCTTGTCTATCCCCCTATCGAGCATCGTCTTTTCTAGAAGCTTCGTTAAAATAATATTTGAACTCGTGACCGCCAAATATCGATAAATTCGGTCAATCTCAACACTCGTCAAAAGATAATCTACCAATTTTCATGTTGTAATAATTTGTTTGACATATACGTGCGTAGATTGAAAGGAACGACACTTTCATTGTCCGCTTAATGTACTTCTTGTCCAGGGATCAATTTTGTTTATTTCGTTTTGAGCTTTCAATATTGTACACAGTACGCATTTCTAATGTATAGGTGGCGCATTTGTCGTTTTTTCTTCTTTATTGATCGCACGGTTTCTGCGGATTCCGTGAGGGCGAGACAAATTGCATCTGAAAATGTGCCACACAGCCGCACCATCACGCAACTTCACATCATTGGGCTTTTTTTTCTGCAATCCCATTAACAGTATATAAAGCGGATCACGCGAAAGCATGAGCACTGGTAACAGCTTCTGGAAAATGGCAATCCGCTGCCGCCCCCGCGGCGGGCGCGCACCGAAATTCGGAAATATTTTCGGATCATTTGAGCCGTATTTGAGCCGCGCCGCAATGACATAACCATGCAAGAACAGCGAAGAGAATTTCTAACTTTACCAGTTAAAAAATTCAACACGGTTGAAGGTCAGGAGTCATACGTGTTAACAATAACGCCTGTTTGAAACAGGTATAGAGTTCTCGCGCCCCCTTCACGTTGCTGTGCGATGAAGCAACCACGGCCCATAAGGGGATCTCAAGAGGATATTCGTATAGGGGGAGGAGGATGCGAAAATGATGAGTACAGAATTTGACAATGTTGTTTAAGTACTTTCGGTATCGAACATCAGGACGCTTTCTCAAATAAATAACGACAACCAGCGATAGAAAAGGCGATGTTAATGTAAGGGGAAACGCGAATACGATAAATCATTTTCGGACGCACCCTATATACCAGAAGTTGATATTCCCTAAATTGGCTTCCCGCAATATCTATATTCAACGTCCGCTACATTTATTTCACATCATGAATACATTTCCCATGCTACTCATTCGCTTCTATTGCTTCGACATGAAATGGTCTACGTCTGGAGGAGCAGAGCAAATGAGGGCACTTCGTGACAATACCAGGAACGAAAATTGATAAAACTGTGGCCGTCAACCATTCAAAGATTATTTAAACCATAAAATGCCTTTAGCAATTGGCTTCATGGTGCTGCTATTTTGGTTTTATCTTTCTGAGGAGCCAGCATTGAAACTAGTCGAAAAATTCGAAATTCCGTGCACATTTAGCCAAATCAAAATGACAATTGCATGGAGCAAACTTTGAGAGGCTCCCACACTGTTAAACGCCCATTACAAAGATAAACACGAACTGAAGTTGTCTAACGCAAACGACCTTAAACATATTGATAAAACAAATTAAACTAAGAAGATATTTGTACTGTAAGTCGACAGAAAAAATATTCTTGAGACGACAGATCTCATAGTCCTAACTACAGTGTGTCACCCCAAAGGAGCATGTTAATATTTACAATTAAAATTAGAACACGTTATTCGAATCAAATGAAACCTGAGCATAATTTAGACAACTGTAGCCCCTTTCGAGTTCCGAGACTCAAATTTCAATTTTCAAATTTCTCACTATTAAAATTGCGCCTTGACGGTGGCGATTGTCGATTGCCGATTACCGCTGCAATACGTCATTTTGTAGTGCGTTTTTGCTCAACTCCGCTAAAAAAAATGTCGTTTAACTAAGATAAAATTGAGGTGAAATACCTTCGACATGACAATAACAAAGTGCGCTACAAAGTGACATATTGCAACGGTAATCGGCAATAGCCAAGCGCCACCGCAAAGATGTAGCTTTAATAATGAGAAATTTTAAAATTGAAATTTGAGTGTCGGAATTTGAAAGAGGATACAGTTGTCTTAATTATGCTCAAGTTTCATTCGATTCGATTAACGATTTCCAATTTTAATTGTAAGTTTTAACATACTCCTTTTTGGTGGGCACACTGTATATTTAATATACATGTGCAATATAATAAATGTCATGCAAAATACTGTATTTATGTACGGAATCAACCAATAATGTGACACAATTTTTTACCTACCAATGAATAGTAGCTAAATTGATTTTTCCTGTCTATCGCCTCACTATTCATCTTTAATCGAGTGAATCATTAAGCCTGCACTTTCATATTTTATTCATTGCGAACTTTTCGAACGTCCCTTCATCGCGCGTCACTTCCCTTGAGGCAACGTCACAATGCGAAAACAAGACAATATACGAACTCCGCAGTCGCTCGAATACGTACTATATGAAACAGCACAAGCCAGGGTAATTGGATAGAAGGCATTCGACCATATTGGACGAAGGCCGGACCTAACTGCTCCCATATAGTCACGAGTAATTATCGCCCTAATGGAAGCCGCCATTACATTATCGGACTTTTGTTCTTATCAATTTGTAATGGAATGAAATCGATATGACCAAGCAGCAGCAGCAGCAGTACCATTTGGTGATTCGAATCATTCTTAAATCAACGAAATACTGCAATGACACAGTTGTTGCAATTGCCGACACACATTGTAACATAGTGACAACTTGTTAATTGTGGCGGAACATGGTTCCAGTATTTCCTTGAACTGCAGGCACTTTATCTGTCGCAAAAATACTTCGAATTAATTCTAATAACACACCAGAAATAAACAACGACCTGAAAGGTCTAGTCTTCTGGAAAAATGTATGACGGATTCCCGTCACCTTCTTAAAGACATCCACATTTGTTACGAACTGACCATATTGAATAGAACAGCGCTTCGGCAATGACCAATGGCGATACATCATGCTTAATACTACGTCACGAAAGTACTCACACAATTGGTTCAATATACCGAAGAAAAAAAGTACCTCCGATCATTCAGTATCTGGTGACTGCTTCGATTCGAGATTATCTGAACCGTCATCAGCGGGTAGCAAAAACTGTCACGCACAGGGGCCATAGACGCTACCTTATTGCGGACACCTGTTCTATTTTTAGTGCTTTACTTGACAGGTCATCCCCCATAAGTCACCCTCGTAAGAAAACCAGCAAATTAACCGCTATTCCTTTCCTAAATCGCGTTGTGTTGCCTGCGCTGGCAATTTTTTTCTTCTCCCCCGTATGTCGTCGAGCGTGGAATTGTTTTCATAAAATATTAACCGCGTTGCTACGAGAAACTATCAATACGAATCGAGAGTCACGTTGTCCGGTGTTTCGCAGACTACACGAGTTCCCTCTTATACGTCGTGGCCAACGTAGACGTAACTTACTCAGCAAAAAATAATATTGTATGTAGATGGTGCTCCCAGTTTTGAAACAAGTCGCCGAATAATAATAATAACTAAAAATTGTTCAAAAACAAACGTTCACATAGACTGATGCAAAGTTACAATTCACCATCCCCCCCCCCCAATTGTGCAGCCATTTTGAATATATTACGTCAGATCCGCTTAGCAACGAGTGCTGGCCTCTTTCCAAAAATATCTTCTAAGATACTATACTATAATAATACTATACGAGGAATTGAATATTACCCATTATCCTAACTGCATATTTAATATTAGATCTGCATGCAAAATATTTTACTTATATAATTGCAATTAATTAATCAAAGCTAAACATAAGGAAAATAGTCTCCTTCATTCGGTTGAAGTTAAGAATCTCAATCCTGATTGGTCGAACAAAATTAAAAAATTATTTTGGAACGCTTCAAATTATTGTTTACATTCTCACATCCCATTATCGTGTAAACGGTGGTTTGAATTTTAAGAGCAAATATACTGTAGTACAGGTAGAAGTAAACATTCGGTATTCGTGCATTCAGTTTTCAATAAACTTTTAACGTAAGTTCACTTTTTTAATTATTCTTATTCTGATGCTTAAATGAGGCAAACATTGAATACGATTTGCTCTCAACGAAACGACACTCAAGTATAATTTAAAAAATGAAAAATAGAGAACCGATCTAAAATATAATCTTATATAATAAAATGGACTTTCCGCCATCTTGTGAATTTAAATAGCCACTATCGAGCACCACTTTGGTTTTCGGTATCGATTCATAGTTCGCGATACTCGGCTAAGGTCGGCTCAAGTCGGCTAAGTACTTTCCTGAGACTCAGTACACTGTTGTGCATCATGTTCATTACTCTCTTGATATATGTAACTTATCATTTCTGAATTAACCACTGATTTCTCATCAATCGCGCCACGTTCATAGGTTACCCGCTTGTTGTTAAACATACTGAGGAATGCAATGACATGTCCCGTCACTGAATTACTCGTTTTAATTGTATTTCAAAGCAGCCAGACTCGTAGCTTGTGTATGCATCATTAACTATCAAAAGCTGATAAAAATGATAAGAGTTTGCTAACTCCATTTGATTTAAGCATGCAGATATACAGATTGTTCGAATTGGCCTAATAAAAATTCAGAGAACAGTGCCGAAGAACGTTTCTAAAACTACATTCTGTTTTCATTCAACTTCTAACTAAAAGTTCAAATTCACTCACTAAACCAAATTCGAAGGTCTTCGAGCTGATTTTCCGGGTGATGTGCGGGTTCTATTGTATTAATTGTAAATACAGGTGTTGCAGCGTAGAGCTGCTTGTGTTCGGTTTCGGGGATCGGCGGCCATATTTTATTTATTTGAAACTGAGCCACTCCGAAACTATAAAAAATAACAAATTTCTCAGTGTGCATTTAAGGAGGAATATCAAAGATGACCGCCAAACTCCGGAACCCATTAATGCGCAGCTAGCGGCAAAACGAGACATCAAGCACTCAATGCCCAAATTGACCACGAAACGTTGCAACACACACTGCCAAAATAACAGCTTAATCCGAAATAGTTTTCAATGAAACGGGAGAACTATTTCTAGATCCTGTTCGAATCGGCAGATCAGTTCAAAATATTTTTATGATATTGATTAAAGTTAATCAGAGGAATATCACATGGGTCTTAAGTTGTTCCAGGAATCTTGAAAAGGGTTGCTCGGTTTCAATGAAAAATAAATCTATTATCGGATTAAGGTGTTACGGTTTGCGGTGGACAACACTCGAAGAACTTCGAAATCATTGTGGGCTCTCAAATAACATCGGACGTCACCTCACCTCCGATTGTTGGATCCAACTTCCCCGCACGAACTTGTCCAAAGCATTCCAGTCATTATTCGCGAACGTCTCGCCACCTAACGGAGGCCACCGCAGCGCCACCAAACTCCTCACCCTCCAACCACCACAACAACAAAAACAAAAACAAACGGACCAATAAAAGAAAGTGAAAAAGCGCGATCAATATTTAAAGTTTTGGACGACACGCTCGGCGGTCGCGTTTGTCTATTCAGTCCGGGAAGGCCAACTACAGACGTACCATCCTTACGGGACACCGTAACCGATTCGCAAACGCAACCACAGAAAAACATTGTCGCGCGCACGAGAGAGGGAGAGTGAGAAATAAAAATTCGAATCGATACACTGGGTCACATGGTGACAATTCGTCTGTCTCTCCATCCACAGGTAGTCATGGTTTCGCTACAAATTATCAAACGCGCCCCCCACACACACCGATTCCCCCGAGAGGTAAACCGGTTCCAGATAGTCCGGTCACGACCTCGATTAGTTTTGAGTCTACACAAAACGCAAACCGAATATTAAAGTCACTTCACATGCGCGACGCGCGTCCAACCACCACCAACAGCAACGAAAAGATGGGCGGCCATCCACATTTTTTTCTTCTTCTTCACATATTCCACCAACAAGGCCCGGAAGGTCGCTTGATGAACTTGACGAGTTCGCCACGAAATCCGGACAGACCGACCGCCAACAATCCGTCCAGACATGAACAGAGATGCGACATCTTTGACGACGACCACCACCACCACCACCACCAACTGAGGAGCAACTTCAACGACGTCAACAACAAACTTTGTCGAGGCTCCCTCCTGGTCAGCGAGTTCTGGTCGTCATTGCAGCCGCCGCCGAGATGTCTTGACCGACACCGCGGTTACTCGCCACGACCTGAACCGGTGCGGCAGGATCACGAAATGCGGGGCTCGAACGTTAGTCGAGCCGAAGGATAGGCGAGGACTCCCGTCTCACCCTCACCGTGGCCTCCACGGAACGGCATGATGATGATGATGACGACGATCTTGGCAGCGACTCAGATGGCCTACCAGCAAAATCGCACATACTTGCTGTACAGAGTCGACCTAAAGTGTGACTGTTATGATGTATCTTTGCGGTGAGTGTATCTGAGCCTGTCGAATAGGAACACACACACGGTAGTAGAGACACTGACACTATATAGGAATATGATATGATTGCTAGAATGTTGGGCGGGAAAAGAATGGCGTTTTTTTGTTGTTGCGTTAAACCGAGCACAAAAATCGTCCTAGATAATGTAGTTATAATGTGTGGTGCGCTCACCTATGATGAGAGCCGACCTCTGCGGTATCTGGGTGGGGGATGGTGGGGGGGGGAGGGGGGAGTAGGAGAGCTACCGACTGCCACGCACATTATACACACAACCAGGGTGGGGTTTATAGACAGTGAGCCCTGGGCAATGTTGGAAAAATGTGGCCTGATGTGGCCTTCGTCAATATCGTACGGGTGATTTTTTTCAGCGAGGCTCGTTGATGCTCGCGCTGATGACCTTCATGATGACAGCCCCAGCTGAGGTACTGTTGGATATATATATGGTTCAATAGATGGTTGAATACCGTTTGTCGAAGCTCCCCTAGCGGCGAGAATTTGAATGGGATGCGTTGCAGACCAAGTTAAAAATTCTTTATGGCCAAACGCAGCCACTCATCATAAGGTAGGTTGTGGACGCCTCAGGCAAGGCACAACTATGCTGACCTCTCCACTCACTGACATCAATGTTAACCCCTGAACCAAATACAATATTTGGGGTCAAGAGATGAAGACCGCGCCGACTTGAGTAATATTTTATTTAAAAATAAAAGAACTGACCAATTAATTTTGGAAAACCCAAAATCTCAAGAATCTAAAGACCCTTGTTTCTGAATCTTTGAAATTACTTGGAATTACAACTGACAATTTCCGATTTCTCTTTTTTCCCCCTCTATAAATAAAAATAAATATAACGTATTATTTATTTTTTTAAATGTCGATTTTGATTGATTTTTATGACAATTATTTTGGCTATTTGATTATCTGGAATCACCACATGGTCACCATAATCGATCCACTTCAAATTATCACGCAGTACGACCCGTCGTGGCGCAGTTGGTTTATGACGGACTGCGGTTCGGCGGTCCCGGGTTCGATTCCCGGCGCG
>JAQGBY010004840.1:0-15758 GCA_034698785.1 Mycogona germanica | reverse complement strand
GTTGCCGAGTTATAGATCGCGTCCAACGATCCCCTCCACCTAGTATTACTACCAACGGCTCCTACACCAAATTCTTGATATTACTATTTGATAGTCACCTTGCTAAAAACCGCCTGCTTACAAACATGATCTGTTCAATTTTTTCACGAATCTGTTTTTGATTTTAATTTAGGCAAACCGGCACCAGATGATTCTCAACTGAAAGTGATGAAACTCAAATCGGGAACAAAAGTGAGCGCTCTTCCATTCACCCACAGATAAGATGTTATGTGTCTACTGTCGACACC
Organism: Mycogona germanica; assembly: GCA_034698785.1. Lineage (NCBI taxonomy): Eukaryota > Metazoa > Arthropoda > Diplopoda > Chordeumatida > Chordeumatidae > Mycogona > Mycogona germanica. The sequence continues at coordinate 15,471 of JAQGBY010004840.1, read as the reverse complement.
ACATCTTTTCACACGAAGCTAGATAGTATAGCAGAATCTGAGAGTTGCAGAAGGAAACAATAATGAACTGTTTGTAAACAATCGTAGTCTAGACTGATCGCACTTATCTCTATTATAATAAATGCCCATTAGCCGATTTCTGCTATTAGTGGTGGCAGTGAAGAAGGAAACATGGACTTTGTTTTGTGACTGACCTTATGTCTTTGACATTTCGGTGTTTCCATGACTTATCCAGAATTTTTTTCTGTAAGGCAGCAACATCTCTCGAAAACGTGACTGTGACCTCCTTAACAAATAGCTCAACATAACGTAGCTGCGGCTCTGTAAATTGCCAAAATTTAAATCTGTCCATCCAGTGTTCTTCTGTAATTATCCGATTGTGCAGCTAACTATCAAGTTTTGAGTTTAATATTTAATTGTCTGTGTTTGCTTTTGCACTTTTGCTAAATCGCATCTTAGGTTTTAATGTTTCACAACTTTGTTAAAAAATTTTTTACGAAGGTGATGATGATAGGATCACGAGAGGAGGAGATACAGGACGTCATGAAGACTCCATGGTAATATATTTATTTTATCGTCATTGAAGTATTCGTATTTGTCAAATCGCTGTTCATGTAACAGTTTTTGAAGAAATTCTGTTCGCACTTCCTCGAAAGTCAAAGTGCAGATTCATGCAAATATTTCTAGAGACTGCTCGCAAACATTGTAACAGCAATAAAAAACAATAAAAAAAAAAAATTTCAAATTCATTTGAACACGTGATTGAGTGGCGCTCGGATGTTTATGCACTAAAAACAACTAAATATGCATGATAATATGCAGAAAAACTCCGAAATATGCATAAGATTTGCACTAGAAAATAAGGAAAAAAAAAAAAGATTGCAAAATGAAAGTCAGATACGCGTAGACTATATAGTGAAGCACTTTTAGTGTAAAACACACTAAAATGAGCAAAAATTGCTTAGGATTTGATTGCCTAGTTTCCTAAGTTTCATTTGTACAGGCCCATATCCGTGTCGTGGTCTGTGGAAATGTCATTTTGTTTAGGTCTTGCGAGCACACGTGAGGAAAGATTTCAAAGGACCACTCAAGAGATTTTAAACTCACGCAGTAAAATGACATTTTCATGAACCAAAACATGAAATGACTTATTGTGTAAATGAGGCTTAAGCGGAATATTTGCGGCCACAAATGAAAACGGAACATGAATGAATCACTTGAAAACTGATTGAATTTCGGTGGTTACATGTAAACAAGCTATTTATTTTGGCCACATCTGCGCATATTCACGTTATCTGAAACCTTCACTTAAGGAATTTAATTTCTATTTTTGAAACTATTGTGTTGACATTTGTTGCAGTGACCTGCCCGAGGTGCTCAATGACTTCGACATTGAAGACGAGGATGTGCAGACGGAGAACCGTGAGGAGTTTGTGGCCAAAGTCGAAAAACGGATACGAGAGTACACTGTCAACGTCATCAACGAGCCACGACCCGGAAAGAAACTGCTGGTGCTCGATATCGATTATACCATATTCGGTGAGTGAATTTTCTGTTATTTTTCCCCCTCGATTCAATTTGGCTCAGAAAACACCAACGACACAAACTTCTAAAAGAAAACGTCTTCATCAATCGAAACAGGAGTTCATGTTGCAACCTTGTTTGTAAATGCAGGAACGAAATCTAACCGAACGTGTTTGTTTTCAACTTCCTCTCAGATCACTGTTCCACGGCCCACTGCGCATCCGAACTAATGCGGCCCTACCTGCACGAATTTCTTACATCCGCTTACGAAGACTACGACATCGCCATTTGGTGTAAGTTACCTTAAAAGTGAAAACCCCCGGTCGAAACCAACGATCTCATCGTGAGAAAGACGGTAACCATATAAAATTTGTGGTTTCCAGCTGCGACCAGCATGAAGTGGATCGAAGTAAAATTACGGGAACTTGGTGTGACCTCCAATGAGAACTACAAGATCGCGTTTTACCTGGACAGCGCCGCCATGATCAGCGTTTTCACGCCCAAATATGGCCTGGTCGATGTGAGTTACCGGCGCCTCGCTACTCTGGAGTTGACCTGCGACGTTTTGGTCGCGGGGCGTCCGGCTGACACCGCCGAATCATTAGAAGTTTAAACTTTCTCTCCACATCAAGGTCAAACCGCTGGGAGTCATCTGGGGCAAGTTCACGCAGTACAGCCAGTCCAACACCATCATGTTCGACGATCTAAGGAGAAATTTTCTCATGAATCCGCAGAACGGACTCAAGGTTAGCATATTTGTTTAAGCTGTGCCATGAATTTGACTGAGTCGATTTTATGGCAGACTATCTTTGAAATGATTAAAAACTTGTACCACACTTTCTTAATATTTTAATTACTATGTCGTAGATTCGCCCGTTCAAGAAAGCCCATCTCAACAAAGGAAAGGACAACGAACTATTGAAGCTGGCGAAATACTTGAAAGCAATTGCCAAATTGGAGGATCTCAGTAAACTAAACCACAAACATTGGGAAAGGTGAGCGATGAATCTGTTTTCGATTAATGATCGTGACTAGACCGATATTACCGTGCTCACCAGTTGTAACATTTCAATCATCTTCTCGATTTAGGTATGAAGACGACGACTGATTAAATGAAAAATAATAATTTGTGTGCATTGAAATGCATTGAGTGCATTGAAGTTGATGATAATAAAATAAATTTGTAGTTATTTTTGAAAACGAGATTTCATATCTATTCTAGTGCTAAATTAATTTTTTTCATTTCGTCCAGCCATTGTGATAAGAAAAGAAATAAGCGACGCGATTCGCCGAGTCATCTGTCAGATTCGTGGGCAAGTTGGAAAACTACTATGACAATTTCAAGCTTTTTCTGTGTATAGTATAACATTTTTGGATAAAATATAGGAATCCTATATATAGTAATTTTTAAGAGAAAATACTGCTGAATGTTTTTTAAGACTGATGCATTACTGACAAAACCATAAAACTGGGGACACTTAGTGCGTTGCGTTAGCGATTGGGATCATAAAATTACCGGAATGAGCCGAAGGCCCACAGCGCACAATACATTTATGTACTTTCATTTAATTGACGAATTAATTCAGAAAAAAAAATGTTTAAAATTTGTGACACACGTCAATGAATTTTTTTATGTTAAGAAACTTTGTAAGATTATATTCGCTCTCGTTTATTAATATTTATTATTGTAATAACTTATTGTAATAGCTGACCAATTTATTACTTTTGTTTCATGATATCAGTTTTATTTCGCTGATCATGTTGATCACATCACAAAAGATGGCTCAAAATGGTGATGAAACATATTGCTTTCTCGATCCATGTTACAATTTGTCATTTCCAAGTACTTCTAGATTGACTTCTAGAATTTTTTGACCTCGCATTGACTGGAGTTGTCTTGGCTCGACTGCACATTATGGATCTCACGGTTCGGATATAAATGGCGGATTTCACATCAGCTCAGTCTGCGGGCACATACCTCACCGAATAATAAATTTCCTAGCTGTTTTGAGAACCCAATTCATTAGTTTGTACATCCCATATGAGCACGTAGTAGGAATTTGTGTCATACGTGGGATCCAAAAATATGCCGACTGAGGTTTCCAATTTTTTTATCCGCAAACTTTTGAAAGAGTTGACTTCATTGAGAAACACCAAGTGCGAAATAAATACCAAAATAACATTTCCCTACAGTTGCTTCATGCATCCAGATCTATTTCTGGATATTTTGTCGGTTGCCAAATTAAAAGAGTCGCCTAGTCTGACCAACTGTTCTCTTATCTTTCATCGGGTGGTATTTATTTTAATAAACTGTTATTACAATATGTATCCACAAGCAGCCCCGGATAGTCGGAGCTCAGTTTAAGGTTGCTGCTCAGAATACTGAAGGGGGATTGTAATGTTGATATCGGGGACTCTGGATGTGCCCAGCTCCTAATACAAGTAGAAGAAGGGGCCACACTAGAATGGTGAACGAGCTTCAATGTACATCTGCGTCATATTTTGGCTCCTATTTCCCTAAAGTGTGTAGGCTCTTGTCAGGCCATTCGCCTGACAAGAGCCTCAAATCCAGAGCCTTTTAAAATAAATCCATTTCTGTCCTCAACTGCTCTTTTGACCCCGGCCATAGGCCACCTCTCTTGGGGGCTGCTTGCGGTTAAAATTTGTAATTGTAATTGTGTGACGGGGCGTAACTAATGACGTCACAGAAGCAAAGATGGCCATTTAAAAAAAGGAATCGAAAGGGATAAAGAACAAAATCGCATAACCCAGTTTTATGAACCCAGATAAAAGGGGGTTCCCCACTTGGCACACTTTTGTGGCGCTTTTCAAAATTGGCTTCTTCTTCCTCTGTGACATGTGCTTTATGCGCTCGTTTACCTGTCATTGCATCAGAAGTTCCGTGTGTCATTCTCACTTATAGTGATTTGTTGATTGCAGGGCGGCATGTCACTCTTTGATTGTAAACACCCAATTGAAATTGTCGTGCTTATTTCGCGCCTTATCCTTGCCAAGATTCTTCATTCTGAGTCACCACCCACCGTCTTGCCAAATTCTCTACTTCACCTCTCACCAAGCGTTGTTTCTTGAGGGGCACAATTTTACTTTTACTATAATTGAGTAAGGAGTTCAATTTGTCTTCACTGACATGTCGCCCATTCTTTGATTTTCTGAAGTATTCGATTAAAACCAAACCTGGTGAATCCCAAAAGAAGTGTGGAAAAACTAGTTTTCAAAAAATATTTTGAAAATATGACATCTGCTAATGTGGACGAGCGTCGACAGATGTCGCTTGTGGCATTTTCATTCAACATTTTCACTCGTAAGCTGACATTTTGCTACCATGTTTGGGGAACATTGGAAGTCGGGTGAACAAACTGGTTGTATTTACAATTTGCCGACAAATGTTTAACTGGACTTGGCTACTCGGGAGTGACCGGATTTTTAAGATTCTTCTTCGAATCTGGTCAAAACATTTTTTATACTGTGCAGAAAAACAACCAAAAAAAAATAGTTACTTTAAGAAATTCAAATATTTCTTCGTTATTGTACTCGTATCGCATTATGTCAACCGAGTCCAATACAAATTTATATTTTCAGTATCTGTGCTATCTGTGCCCGTGACGTGGGTTCGATTCCCAACCGTGCCCTTCGGAATTTTTCGTGCGAGAAATCATCCTTCAGGCTTAGGTTAACCCTACAAAATGAGCAGGTCCCTTCCTGGCGGATTTTAGGGCGAACACGCTGACGGATCTTAACCCTTTGAACGGGGATTACGAGACCATCTCGTAATTGCTCGTTGCAATTGCAGCGAGGATTACAAGATGGTCTCGTAAACAATTTTCAAAATAATCGCGGCAAAAATCTACCAATCACAGGGAAATGAGAAATGCAGAGCACCTGATTGGCTAGAGCGAAGAACGTAGCGCCATCTGTCGTCAGCTGTCGGACTGGGTCCCAAGCAGGAGAGGGAAAATTCCCGCCTTTTGCAACAAAAATGGCGGCGCGCATGTAACAGTCAGCTGTACGCGATCTGGCAGCTGCCGGATCGCGTAAATAAGTGCCGGATAGTGCTGGATAGTTACGGAATAACTGCTGGACAACTATATGTCTCATCCATCAGCAAATTCGTCCAAGTGAAGTGAAGTGAAAGTGCTCGTGTATGTGTATGCGTCCAATGACAGCACAATTGTCAAATTCGCCCCTTGGCCATCCTGCATTGCCGGATTGGTATTGGAGCTAAAGACCTTTCCAAATGACCAACTGTCAAGTGCCCACGTCTTCCGATTCTCAAAATAAGATTTTTATTACAGGAAATCGTAATAATTAAAAATGAATTCACCGTTGAAAGGGTTAAGCAAGTTGACGTCGGTCGATCAAAAAGAAAACTTTTTTCGGCACTTGTGAATCCGGTTCGCCGTCAACATTGAAACTATGGCGTGTACTTTGGCGCAATCTGAATTTCCCATCTTTTCAGTCATTTGTTTGTTTGTGCCTCCCGGTGAACGAGTCCAACTTTGAAGTTGCTCACGACATAACAAGAACAAACTCAACTCTTTGCTTACTCTACACAACGCGTGCCATTTTTGTTCGCTCATAAAATTCGACCCTGCAAATTCAAGTGCAACGACGAAGCGACAATAAAAATTGGCGCGGAAATGTCAGCGGAGATATTTGTCAACGATGGACGATTGATGATCATGTGGTTAACAAAAATGACCACCCTCAAATCACTAATCATTATCGATTTTCAGCTATCCAAGATGACGGAAAATTCGTTCAGTCGATTAACCAAGATGAACTCGAAAAATGTGCTCACACGGATTAACAAAGTTCAAACTGTTCCCAGGTGGATTAATTAAATCATGCAGACTCTCACGAAGGTAGGTTGAAGGAATTACTTAAGTTTTATGTCAGCGGTCAATTGAAGAAAATATGGCATTCAGAAACATTCTTAGATACAAACTTTTCAATTGAAAACCGATTTAAAATCTTCGAAAGCCCATGCTAAAAAAAAATGAACGAAGAAATTGTTTCAAATTTAATTTTAGAAATAAATGAAATGATTTCCAACTAGTTGACGATGTTAATAACTGCATGAAAAGATGTCCAATAGTAAAAGAGTAAACGACATCATAATTTTAGAAGCTGTGTGCTTGCGCCTGTGGTACATAGAAATGTCATTTTGTTTGGGCGTAATAAGCACACTGCTGGAAATTTTAAACTCACGCATGTGTTTGACCAAAACAAAATGACATTTCGATGGAGCAAAACTGTTCCAAGAGTTTAAAAATATACTTATTATGTCAAAAGCATCAAATAACCTTTCTTTGAAACACTGAAAGATCTAACGGAAGTTTCGCTTTAAAATCCAGTGGTCTCCCACTGAAAAAAACATAACCACATTATTTGTTTTTGTCGACGCAACCAGACCTTTCAAACTGCGGTTTAATTAATTGCCTACATGCGTTAAGTCCTCCCTCGGCGATTTATTGGCGTTCACGTTTAACGCGTTTGGGACAATTGTGGACTCGTATTTTGCACCGTTTACATTTCCAGAACAGCGGGAAGCCCAAAAAATCCCCCTTAATAATGTTTAACCGTCTTGCTTTGTTACCCAACAGAAGTTTATCCAACCCACAATTCAACAACAAACACAGTAGTTCTGGTAGCACCGCCCATTTGTGGTGAGACCAAAGTCGCCAAACCAAGTTTAGCGTGTGGTTAAAAATACAGGACCAGTTTCCACTTTCACCCTAGACACTGTTTAAGAATCATTTACACTAAAGAACATTTTACGTTTTTGCTCCATGTAAAAAGACATTTTGCTTTAGTCAAACACACGCGTAAGTTTAACATATCCGGAGTAGATATGTTAAACTTTACACTTTTACAACTTTACCCAACAGAATGCCCGCATGGCATGGACAAAGTAGGACATCTCCAGAGCCTCTGGCTCATCACCATGGCTTCCAGAGAGGCGGCATCCGGTTTCATTTCCTCCCGGACAGATTAGTTCATTTGTTTAGCTGCTCAAGGTACACGAATTTAAGCATCAGTCTCCAGCGCCAATGCTAAAAAAGAAATCTATATTCCACTAAAATATTAAACCAATATATATACTAATATAATTGTGAATCGAGAGTACTGTATCTATGCTCGATTCACAATTAGTATCTCAGTAATTTAGTATTTCAAAAATAATTATTTACATGTATAAGTGAAAAGAATATTGGGCAAACTAAATAGTCTGTTGATAGGATTGCCCCATTTTCGTTGCTGCAAATATATTTGGAGTAGTTTCACGTCTTACGGACAAAAAAAGAAAATAAAAATTTGAAAAACAAGTGTGACGTAATGTGCCTTCGGGCATTCATGCCCATCAAAATATGGCAAGTGCGAAACGTCAGTGTTGTTCACGAGCGAATAGCTAGAAAATCAGGTCAAAAATCCTCTGCCAACGTCTTGCGTGAGTCAGATCACTAACTAAAAGTGAACACAACGATAAAGATTAAAAATGGTTTACTAGAATAGAGTATTATCTTTATCGTCTTATTAGTTGCAGCTAGGCCAAGATTTCTGACTCAAGTGTCACATGCAGCTTCATGTGCACATGAATACATGTACACATGTAGATAGTTTTTTGAAAATGTAGTCACAAATTTAGATCACGGACTTGACAAAATGTCTTTGAATCATTTTTTGAAATTCAAAAAATCAATCGAATTATATAGTCGAATCGAGTTAATAAAGAATTACTGATAATGGCAGTACTATTCAAAACTTACATTATCCCTAGATTCGTGTCGTCCCTTCGTGTCCCTTAAAAAGCACGAACTGAAAAGAAAGAAAAAATAGAATTTTCTCTATTGTTGAAACTGAAAATAACTGAGTAATTCATTTTCATTCAGTCAGCGCAGCCACATGTCGTCAATGACATCAACTTCCGGGCAGAAAACTGTGTTTTTCTAACATGAAAGATGTCTCGATCACCTGACCAATTTGAAACTCATTATGTAATTGCATCGTTATGTTTCTAAAAAAACAGGTCCTGGCGATTGCTAATTTATTATTGGCCTGTTTGTAATCAAGTTTTTCATATTTTGGCTCAAGACATATCGGTTGCCTAGGATCGGTCGGAAAATATGAGTGACTTGTCTAGGCATTATTTCTGTTTTGCTACGATTTCTTGATAGATTCGAGCGCGCAGAGTTATGGCATTGTTGTGGCTTTTTGAACAGTTATTCTGTGGAGGGCACCGATATGTTTCTCAGCGTGGGGTCACCCTATACCGTCCCTACGGCCTACACCCTAGACAGAGTGACCCGATTCGATTTCTGAGGCCTGCCAATAACCACTTGTCATGGAGCGCCGACCGCCAGCAATTTAATTGCTACGAGCCAGGCCCCCATACGGTTTTTCAATCACGTCGCTTACCGATTGCGCACTGAAGCCACAGCCGATACAAAATACATTCTAGCCAACGTTATAATTTTCTTTTCTTCATGCTTTATAAGACTGGTGAGACCGGATTCACTAGATTTTTGCTTGGTCGGTTGCTAGTTGTGAATTAATAACCAATCGCTAGGAAGTTCCTAAACGATCGATCCAGGACATTGAGCCTCACTCCATGGAGCTTTAACCTTTGAATTGCAAGCAAAAAAGGAGCTGCATTGTAGATGTGACTCGTACTTCAACTCCTATTTCCCCACAGTGTGTCGTCTGTTAGGATAGGACAACCACACCTTTGTCCTTAACTGGTCGTTTGACCCCCGCTGCTTGTGGGTACATATTGTAATTGTAAATATATTCGGTGGTTCCATGGTGCATGGTCTCATCGAAATGTGTATGTCTACAGATCACGGGGGGTTTGTTTGGGTTCGAGCCCGAATCGGTTCGTCAATTCGAAATAGTCAAAATGAAGCGACACTATGATGTGAAGTCCTGAATATTGAAAAAACAGCAGTTTTTTCAATACTGACGAATCCGGGCCTCAGTGAATTTGCTATTCCGCGGTTGCTTCGCCTTCACCTAAACCATTACAGATTTTTTTCTTTCATTTCTACGTACCTCTGACAGGTAAAACGAGTCGGTGTTCGGGAACAGATATAGCTACACTATATTGTAAAGTGAATGACTACTGGAATGCATCCAGTGAAGAAAAAGAAAATCAATTAAATTGAAGTTATCGCTTCATTTAGAAGTTCAGTTATTTTAAGCGCTTCTATTACGGAGCTTTAAATCCAGTATTTATTGATCTGTCAAATGAACAAGTACATTTTATCGCGTACATTTTCCAATCATGTCAGAAAATAGTATTCCGTAGTGCTCGTATAAGAAAGAGTAAGACAGAAATGAAAAATTGCCCACTCGTATCTTTTCTTTCTATCCATCTCAGTTCATTGGATTGGAAGTGAGTGTCCCAGTGTCCGGATGTAGGCCAACCATCAAACCATAGACTTCACTGAACCCCAGAGAATTTTACCCCCGAATAATCAGGTTACACTGTCAGGTGTGTGCGTGATGGCCTAAGGATAGCACTTGTTAAATTATAATTTAAGAGAATCTCAATTACGAAGAGGTGCTCTCTCTCATTCGAGCGTAGTCTGTTGCTTCTATACTCGCTTGCAAACCATCCCCCACATGAAAATTTAAAAAATAATATAAAATTTAAATAGCATAGCCATTTACCTACATGTAATATTATCTTGAATAACATTTCGGAAAATGTAAGGAATTGAGAACAATAATTTGGAAACGTTGATTCCTGTCAATCCTCGAGGACGCAGACTGGAGTTATAACATACTTTAAGATCGCATGAATCCAGTCCTGTCCTCCAATATAGATTTTGGAAATGGGACAAAATTAGTTAAAACATTCGGAATAACCATTCCCAATTTTTAAAACAAAAAAAGACATTCGCAATTTCAATAAAAACAAAGTCTTGTCACGCATTGTGTGATTGCCTTGTAACCGGGGGCAGCAGATATTTGGTGCCGACATTTTCTGTTTCAAATGGTCAATTAGTAATTGGTAATTGATAAGAATAATTGTTCGAAAACACGTAAGCGTCCTCTGAAGGTTGGTTAATCGGTAAGCTTAAAGAATGAGAATTTTGGATGTGCTCTATAAGAGGGCACCCACTAACTGTTTAGCATAATTTCGGAGGTTTGCTGAGGTCTCGGGAGGAGAAGGATGAGCAACCAACCAACCAACCAACCAGTGCTGCCCCGACTCGTGTGCAATTAAAGAAGCGAAATGCCACTCTCATGTTAATCTTTCATTACACTTGGCAGGTCACAGAGTGGTCTACATATTTAGGCAGGGGCGTGTTCTGGGGAGGGGAGGGGAGGGGAGGGGAGGGGAGGGGAGTGTAATGGTGTGTGTGTGTGCGTAAAGTAATTCTAAAAATAGGCCTACTTTGTTGTTTCACTTTGCCGCCAGGCCTACATAGGGAGAGGGAGGTGAAGAAGCCCCAGGAACCGTGTTGTCGTGATTGCACGATGGCAGTGGGATGGCCGACTCCGACCCATTTACAAAATATATATATATTCGTATATATGAATGGAACAACTAGCTGCATTGCTATTGGTGGAACCGGAATTTTAGGTTTTCAATTTCATGTTATTCACTATAACAATCATTTAGCGAAGAATGATTTTCAATCAGGATTTATAGTTTGGAGAATTTAGACAAATGTGGTCGTTCCTTATTTTTTGTTTAGACGACAAATGTTTTTGAGAAATTTTTGTGGAAGTGCTAGTTCCAATGTGAATTAGAAAAGAGAAGGAAAAAAGGAACGTTTGATTTAATATTTTGAATTTATAGGAGCATAAATTTTCATTTTACAGAGTTATTTCAAAACCCGGTTCCTACAACTATCACGCCTCAGACAGCAGCCACTTTAACCTGAACAAGATGTGCTCGACTAAATTTTATTTATGAACAACTTCTTTCATTTCTCCTGGTTTTTTTTCCTAGTGTCTGCCAAGCATATTTCCCTCTAGTTGATGTCTGGCTAATTTGCATAAAAAAGGCGTACCTGAATTTTCTTTTCTATCGCCATTTTCAATCATCGTTAGAATTACCAAATCAGTCATGATGGTTATCATACATCAACTTATTCGATTTGTTTTAATGTTTGCTATTTTTGTATACAATCTCAATTCGGGATGACTAAATAATAGACTGTTGCAATAAGCTAGAAAATGCAAACATATCGCTTCTGCCTTTATCCAACTTACATAGTGCATATATTTAAAAAAAAAACACCACACCCTAATTGCTTTTTAAGCCATCCGGATGATGGACACTTGAGAAAAAATAGGATATTTGTTAAGGAGTTCCACCAGCGTGTTCGCCCCAAAACCCCTCCAGATGGCGACCCAAGCTTAGTATATTACCTACCTAGGTCGGGATCTTTATCGTGTTCCTGATATCGTACAGACACGTCCCCCAAGGCTTTATTTCTATTCCGAAGAAAGGTGGGTCTAGGAATTTGTCATGCCCGAAAAATCGCAAATGTCTCGGTCGGGAATCGATCCGCGTCAGGGGCACAGATGGTGCAGACGCTCACCACTATGGATGGACACTGAGATTGTCCACCAGGTGTGTGTGTCTCCAATTTAATTCTCGAAGCCATGTTACGCACTGAGGAACTCTTTTGTCCCAATTTCCCGCCCCATTACTCCGCCCAAAACACAACCGCAGCAAACATTTCCGACAAGACAGAAAAGTCTCGTCTGCGTTTTTATTTTTAAAATTTTATTTTCATCCGACGCCACCTCGATGTCATGCTGACGTCATGTCGCCTGGTCACCGCCACCAGGCGAATGTCAAGTGTTGGCGGCCCGGCAATAAAACTGGACGTATTTTGATGAGAGAGTCGTTCTTTTGGATGATGGCTTGACGTGCGCAGAACTACAGAAGGCGAACAAGGAACATCTTTTCTGATAACCTCACAAAGTTATGAGTTTATAAAAGTGTTGTTGCGCCGGCCGGAGCACAGCTGACCCCCGCCGTGACCGGTCAAACGCCGCCGGTCAAATATTTTCATGGGCGGAAAAAGGAAGAGTTGAGGAATTTTGTCTGCACGGAGCACGTTCCTCTATGAACGCTGTGCTGGACAGGTGTTGGGTGCCCTCTGGTGGCAACACAGCAAATCAATCGTTGCAGTTTCAGTTACCAACCTCGCCGACAGCGCCACCTGGCGATTGATCGCAGCGTCTACTGTAACAGAGGCTTCCTATATATACATGTGATGTGGTCATGAGGTGGGGAGGGGGAGGGGAAGGGGTCGAAGCAATTAAAGGTGGGTGGTTGTTTTGGTCAACGGATTAGATTGTCGATTAAGATAGCGTCACTCGATAATTTGACAAATGTAATTAGGGGTCCGGCTTTTCTTTTTTAGGAAACGATTTGGTGGCTCTAGGTGAGCACCAGCAATCTGGTTTCTCTAAAAATGGTTCGTACGAGTGACGAGTGACGAGATAGGTCAGCAATTAGCTGCCGGACAATTTCGTGATACCGAGAGATTAACAGAGATTTTAAAAAATGGGCGTAAACTCAGTTTAGCAGCTCATTACAATAACATAAAGCAGACCCTGCGAAATTTCAAACTTATTGAGTCAAATTTTGTACAGTCGTAAAATTCTAAAAAAAATTATGGGCGAAAACTAAAAAAAAAAGATATGCGATTTCCAGATCTTATCAAGAGGTCTTTACAAGAAATGTTTGGCTTAACATTTTTGTTAGTCTCAAAACTCCAAATTTCTCGTCCTCCCCATAACTTTTCATTGCTAATTTCTCCAAAGAATTGACATTTTTGCTCTGAGAATAATTTAAAAAAAAGTGCAAATAGAACATTTTTTAAAAGAACACCTGTAATAATTTCTGTATTAAAGTTACAATATTATTTTGTTAAAAACGAATTTGCGTTTTCTTTTGTCACAAGCAAGGGCAGGGGATCCACTCGAGTCACTAATGTAAATTCTCGTTTCTTTTGCTACTATTTATTTTGTTATCCGAAATTATGTAATTTTATCTTTATTTTGTATCATGAATAATTTTTTTTTAGAAAGTTTATTTTTTCGCATGTGTTGCAGCCGATTGAAACACAAATGAAATAACCACAAATTCGGTCTACGAACAACTCATTTAAATCAATTAAAATTTCGCCAATTTTTTCTTTAAACAAAAATCAACATTGAGAAATTGATTCAGTTTAAAAACAAAATTTCTGTTTCGGATCTCTGACTAAAATGTGAATATGAATCGGATTCGGACTGTCCACTGTCCCCACAATCTGATGAGCTAATCAAGGTGTCGCGGGTCGCATCTTCACACACGACCGAATAAACAACTCAACGGAAGTCAGTCTATTATGGTGGTCATGTCTCAATGATTATCAGTGATGGCGGCCAACTAACCTGTTCCCAGTTGCCAACTACTCTCCCCTTCACCCTTCTGCCCCGCCCCTCATTACATGACTATCATGAAAAATTCGACTCCTCCACATCCAAGAAGCAGAAACAACCCTACAAGTGTACAGAGGGAATGATCTGGTTTCGTGATTAAATTAGATCTTTTGTGCTTTTGTAATTTGGCATGCTAGTGACCAAACAACCACGCCATTGTCCTTAAACGACCAGAAAATGGCATATCAAGTGGCCACCAAAATAAATAAAAAGACTCCCGAGTCACTCACTCACTCATTCCTCATGGATATTCGAATGTGAATTAAACATGAGCACGCCTACGGACAATGTGATTGTCCTCACGAGTTCTGCGATCTATACACACTAGTCATTGCCACCATGCTTTCTTATCTGATACTCCCCTCAGTTCCCTCTCGGCCATCGTCATGTTACCCAACGCACCCCCAAAGCCCCCCAGCGCCCTCTACCTCCTCGACCAGCCGAGCATAACTCTCGGGACGAGTGCTATCATAGTCCAATTTGCATGAAACAACTTGTTCAATGTGGATTACATGCCACCGACTCCCATTAAGAATGTTAAGTATTTTTTTTTGTCCGCAACCTTTTTCAGGTTCACAAAGGCTTTCGTGTATGAGTATATAAATAGAAAAATCTGATATTGTCGATTTAGTCGGGGCCGGTGGACCTCCTTAACAAAAAGGACGCGTGTGGCGCCACCGTGCGACCTTTCACGTTAAAAAAAACGTCATCATGGAGTGAGGCAAGCTACATGAATTAAAGTCAAACAAATATCTTGTAATTGCTTTCAATTACTTTTAACCAATACTGCCATCTACAATTACGAATACTTAATAACAAGAAGTCATTGAATCTTTGAGATCAGAAGGATCTGTCTCTTAAACAATTGAGCTGCAATGAGCAGCAGTGCTTGACCTGACTTTGTCGCAATGCAGTCCCGCTAGCAGTGATTGCCTTTGGCCCGGGGCAGCGTCACAAATCCCGAAATTTCCACCAATAGCGAGCAAAAATTAAATTCTTGTAGTTCACTCGATCGGCTCCTTATGAGACGATCTTTTCTGGTGTAAACCGCGTTAAACCTTGCCGGGGGTCCACGATTAGCGACACTTTTTATGTTGCATTTAAAGTTTTGGATTGGGATTTCTTAGATGAGTATTCTGAAAATAGTTCTCTTGAACATTTAAAAAATATTACATTTGTTATCAATAAATAATTATTTTTAAATGCTGGACGAAAAAACGTCAGCGTAGTGGGGTATGCCACACTGTGCTGCATTTTGCATGCTTCCAGATCGAGGAATCCCTCTGTGTATGCGTACTGGGGTATCTGGGGATCCTCTCAAGGTTGCTTAACAGTACAAGTATTTGGGTCTGCAAATGACTCCTAAGCTAACATGGAAAAACCAGATACAAAGGATGACTGGTTCAGCGAATGCTAGGCTTAGGTTTGTCCAAAGTGTTTTGAAGGGGTGTCCAAGTAACGTTAAGTCAG
>JAQGBY010004839.1:0-15761 GCA_034698785.1 Mycogona germanica | reverse complement strand
CTTCCTGTTGTGACCCGTCACTTCAGTGAATTAAAAAAAAAAAAAAAAAAAAAAAAAAAAATCAGTATTCCAGCAGAAAGCTACATTCACATAATATATCAAACTCATTGACAAACAACCAAAATTTAAAAAAATTGTATTTAAAGCTCGGGGGGGGGGAGTATCTAAAAGGTTAATTGGATAGTCGTAATCGTAACAATTACGATTTTTGTTGCCGACCAACAAAAACACATCCATCGTAAGCAATACGAAAACAGGAAGCAACTGAGTCGCTAAAAATACAGCGAATTCAGTTGCTATGAGAATCGATGGACGTTGATGCCGTCAGCGCCGCAGCGAGCGCCCGACGCTGCATTTTGTGTGTGTGGTGAAAGAATTGTGATCTTCGTTTTCAAAGAGCTCGTCCTCCGAGCCCACGTCCAACGACTATGCAACGACCATACAACGAATCTCAGGAGGACGTACAGGTGCACACACCGTTGCATATATCAGTCGCCGTGTCATAATTCCACCCCAGACGCGCCCGGGTGACCCGATGACCCCCGGTGCTCATAGACTTTCGATGGAGCGACCCGATACGAGCGCAACAACAACACACCAGACACACCTTGACACCGACACATTCTGCATCTGCGAGAATGACTGAGACAGATCGGTAGCCTAAATTAGAGAGAAAGAGTGGACGGGGGGAGGGAGAGGACATCAGCAACCAGGCAAAGGTAAAAAAAAGATAAACGCGAGAAGAAGCAGAAGAAAAACGCACAAGAAGAAGACGAAGGAGAAAAAAACAAGAACTCCTGTAGTTGCTTATATATTCCCCGCTGCGCCATCCCAGCCAGAAAACGCCATGAACTTGTTTGTTTAAACATGTAAGTCAGGGCGCGCATCTACCGAGAACGAGAGAGACAGAGTCACCGAGTGTGCTAGCTCGCTCACCCCGAGGGGCTATAATTTTGCAGGTATGGAGGCACATTTCTTTTTTTTTAACTTTTAGACCTTGCGGTATCACATGAAGTATCCTCAAGTGAACATGCGTCAATTAATGGCGCCCGAGACAGCGAGGAGGAATCTGAAATTGGAAGTTATGGAACGAAAACAAAAACAATGATCGTCTGCGATTGTCATGAGCTTTTCGACTTCGCTTTTCGACTGATGTGATGATTTGTTCTTTTATCGTCCGATCCGATCCAAAAACATTGAACAAATTTGCAGTACAGCAAATCGCAAAACTCTCTGGAGGCCATGTTAACGTTGGTCATTTGTAAAAGGAAGGCTTGTGGCGGACGAAGCGCCATCGGCGTCGTCGAATGGAACCCCGGGTTCCCAATTCCACTCCCAATAGAACAGGGGTCTCAGGTCTCTCACCTGTGTACATTTCAACCAGGCTCCACTTGGAGCGCATGGTGACTGCATTATACAAATATACGCAACACACGGCTCAAAATTCAATCCACAAATTCCCAAGTCGGCACAGACTAGAATGAACGAGCACAGGTCTGCAATGTTGGCGGCTGCCGGTGCAGTCCTGACCAAAAAGGTCGGCAGAAAATGCAAGATGGATACGAGCCTGGTAGTTGTCGTGGTGGCCACCACACAACCAAACCACATGGCAGATATTTTGCTGCAGATAGCTCCGCAAATTTGTAATCAATCTCGATTGCAGTCCAAAAAGTTCTAAAAAATGTTTGAAAATACTTTCGCTGCCATGACGGGGGACAGCCGAGCGAAGCGGTCTATTTCTCTTGTAATGAATATGACATCCTATTTAAAACTTTGTCAATATTTAGAAAAATACTCTGAATTGACTTTTGAATTGACAGCGACTGATTGAATCAAGTACCGTAAAATTGGCCAGGCGTATAGGGGTGTTCCTACAGCTGTAGTTTTCGGAAATGGGAAATTGGAAATGGTGAATCCGGGACAGCAACGAATGTAATTTTTTCTTCAACAAACTGGTTTATATTATCGAGCAAAATTACACCATTACATGTATATACCAGATGTGAATTTAACTGGGTCCTCGCATTGCGCAGGCAATATATGAGGCTCCAAGCAATTAATAACAAAATGTAGTTCGGCTCGCGTTGGCCAACAAATTTTCAGTCGTTAATATCGAAAACACATTACACAAAAACAATGAAGGAAAGAAAATGAACAACCAAAAAAGCAAAATCACAACAATAAGTTAACGAATAGAAAAAATATATAAATAATAAAAGAAAATCAAACAGATCAACATATATAGTTGCTATTACAGAATCTCTCCACAACGACACAGCACACCCAGGACTATCGTAAGCCGAGAATTTGGTACCTGGATGGAGAGACTGCGTGTGGAGCTAGACTCGTTATATAAGCCGACGTGGGTGCAAAAGCGGGTTTTAAGCGTGATTTGTCGTTGCCGTTCGTATTAAACGCAATAGGGATTTTTTGTGGTCAGTCTTGAGGATGAGCCAGACAAACGATACGGACGCGACGACCCGGGGCAACATCATTCATATTTTACTAGATCTTCGAGATCGGTGGCGTCTCACTATTCGGTTTCCGCGATCGTCGAAACAGCTCGGGATACCAGACGACGAAAATCTTAAGAGTGAAACGCGCTGGGCTGATAGAAGAACTTGAAAAATAACAATGGAGACCGGGGTGGGAGAGAGAGAAGGAGGAGACGCAGAATCTCATTCAGAGGAAGTGGATGTAATCTGTTAGAAAGCGGTCGCACAATCAAACTAAAGAACACGGAGAACGTGCTCCCAGCCGACCATAAGGATAACACACAAGATGCTGTCGAGTGTGGAGGGTGGAAGGAGGACCACCCGTGTAGTTTTCACGCAAACAAAAAAAAAAAAGCCAGACCAATAACAAATTCTCAATTGAAAGAACCATTCCAAAAAACCACTAAAACCCATCTTTCTCAATAATAATAATAATGGCTGGAAAGAATTAAGGGTAAATGGCAGGTGGGAATAGGTTGCCACCTTTACAACCCACCCAATGCGCCCAACTGAGCCACAAACTCTGCAGGGTTCGTGCTAGGGGGCCCCCGGGTCGGATTATTTAATTTTAACTGCAGCATCTGGATTGAAATTGCATTTGTTAACAACCATTTCGTATTAATATCGAGAACCCGTGACCCGCCTTTTCCGGGGCGAAATTACAAATAGAAATAGAACGCGTAGTATCCAGGATAAATTTGATGCCACATTGTACAAAGCACAGAAAATAGACTAAAGAATGGACAAATAACATCCTAGATTTATCCTAGGTTGCTCTGGTCTCGTATTTAGCTCGTCCAGACACAACAAAACAAAAAAACAGTTGCCTAAATATACTTTTAAGAGCGAAACGCGCCAGCCGTAGCTAAATCCGACCCTGCTGGCAGGCGGACCCAAGCCTTACCAGACGCCCCACACACCCCAAAAACCCCTCACCAGCACCACATATGGGGCAAACCATGGTCCCCAAAATCTTGTGTTTCGTAGCCGCACATAATCCCGCATCTATCCCCGTTATTTACGGCCATTGTGTGACTGGCGAGCGAAACCGCGAAAACGGATTAGACAAATCCCACCTCAGACGAGCAGCGCGTCTTATAACAAGGTGTCGGGGATTTGGGTTGTAAATATTCCCTTGCCCTTGTGCCGACCGTGATACATCGACTCGGCAATGCTCGGATCTTCCCGAGACCCTCTCCACCACCTCCCCGAACTTCCTCCTTTCCCAGTTTGACTTCGGAGTTTGCTTTGCCCAAAAATTGAAACTTTCAATTTGAACATTCGTGAAATTCGACAACAACGCATTATAAAAGCCAGATTATAAAGCACCGACACAATCTCTAACTCACAACTATTTGCTCGGAAGACAGACTCACCATTTTGCAGGGCCAATTTGGAAGAATCATTTAATAATATTTACAAGGTCTGTTTGAATTTGCTAATTTGAATAGGTAAAGAAAAATTGGATTTCCGATCTTCATAAAAATAAAATTCAGATACGCCAATTGAGAATCAATGAACTTTCCGTTCATAAATGCAACTAACTGCAGTGAATGATTTCACTATTCAGAAACACCACAGAATATCCTAAAGGAGGTGTTGAAGTTCAAATTTATAATAGACACAAAAAGAGGTCGAAGGACTTTGAATTTAAATGAATTGAACATGAATTTTAATTGTCATTTTATATATTACGAAAATTATTTTACGGAATGAGCAAAGCATGGGACTCAGGAGGACATGGAACTATCTGTATGGCGAAACTTAGCTCATAACTCGCCACCTACACGATATATCCCCGAACTACCCGACCACAAATTATCGCTTTGGGACGCACACAATCCCTCTCGAAAATAAATACCCCGTCGCATAGCGACAGCCCATTCTTATGGCAACACAGGCAGGCACAAGTTTGTATTTCGTGCGTGCTGAAAATAATGAAGTCGGAGCGAAATACACAAAGCTTAATGAAATCTCCCACCATCAGTGGAATGCTACAAGGTTCAAGTACTTATAAAATATAATTAAAAAAGTTATTCGTGACATTCGTAAATATTCAATTTTACAAACACTCATCATCAGTACATGAGAATAATTTTCAGATGTGCGAACAGGAGAACTACGAACCAAGCGTCATTCAATGCGTTGCAAAACCCAGTCACAAATGCCAAACAAGTAACTGCTGATGCACAAACTCACCTCAGGTATTTGAGACAGCTGATGCAATATTCAAGAGAAATTCGTCTCACCAAAATATATCCCCCCCCCCGAACATCGAGAATATCGCCCCGAGAGTTCCAACGGGACTCCATGACGTAGCCATGGCAATTAATCTTTTGCGTGCGCGGAGCGTCGCCAAAAATGGATGGTCATTTAAGTGTTAGTCAAATGAAAGGATCATCATTAAACCGACTTCATCTCTCCACTTGTGTGCGACCAACATGTCTCACCACTGGATGGTGTTGATGTTGTTCAGCTCGATCCACATAATGTGGCGAGCATATTCGAGCTTCCCATTGCATTTTTCATTTCGCAGCAAAGACAAATGAGATTCATGATACGCAAATAATTTATCAATAACATTGATTCGATAATAAAAATGACTTTCGACTATCAGGAATATCTTACAGGTGACTAGCCAAAAAATGACCTTAAAGCACAGAATAGGTCCTCCTCAACAGGAAAGAGTTAATCGCCACGTTTGCTAGCCAACACAAATACGTCAGATGTCCTCAAAGTCGAGCTTAACATAAATAAATTAATGGTAAGCTTTGCGAAATGGAGCAACCCCTTTGTTTGTAACGACGTCGGGAAATCCTAAATATTATTAATAATTTAGTAGCCCTGGTGCAGAACTGAGCACATAACACAAGCAAGTACACGAAAATACTTAGTTAATTTCTTTTTAATTTATAATGGTCTGTATTGGCTTTGATTGTAATGTAGCAATTTTGAGATTCTTTAAATATATATATTTAACTTAAGTTTTTCCAACATTGAACAGAATGGGTTAGGAAAATGCAATGATAGATCAATGTTGATTAATGTATCACTCAATCCCCAAGGTTGAATAAAGAATTTAAAAAAAGTAAGTAAGCCACATCATTTTTATGAGAACGGCACACGAAGTCATTGTCAACAAAGAGATAATTCGCCAAAAGGTCACAAGCGCACCGACAATAGACAATCAACTTCTCCCACAAATATATTTTTAAAAAACTTCCTGACTACGGATTCGTGAAACTTTGCAGCCCACGCATGGAAATGACTGAGCGGATCCGAAATTCCGGTGGAGAAGGTGAAGCTACCTTGGTAACGTTGTTCGTGCACGCCAACGAAGTGGTTACCTATACTAGAGGCACTCAGGAAACGATTTTCAATACGACTTATCTATTATCTACAATTAGCTACGTTATTGTGATGGGTTTGGCGTTGGTGAAATGTCGCTAAGGTTACCCTTCAAGTCATTACGGAATCCAGTGTCTTGCCAAACCCTACTCTTCCATGTTCACTTCGGTTCAGCAATCAATTGGACAAGACTGACGACCCAAAACAAACAGTACAAAAATCCATACTCGTTAATATTAAAAAAGTTCTTCATCAAATAGAAAGGATTTGGAAAACCTGTAACCACCAGACCGGACACTATAAATTGTACGTTTCATTAGTTTCGTCGTGAATGGCGCTGCTACAGCTGAACAATCATCTACCAGCTCAGCTGATTGGGATTGCGATGCCACCACCATGGTAGCTCTGCGGAGGTTAAACAACGTCAAATACGGCAAAAGTCCGCCATGCTGTTTAACAGTGCCTGCATTCTATGGATACATCTGCGTCGAGGCTTTCTAGTTCGTTGGGTTCGATCGGATTCGTTCGCAGTGGTGCCGTCGCATGGCGTCTCGAAATGAAACTTGAAATTTTTCAAATCCTCTTAAGCGATTATACGCTAGCGTATTGCGCGAGCTTAAAGTCAAAATCCTCTCTCTCTTCCGAGCAGAGCCAGAATACATGTGCCAGGCGCGGCACTGGGCTATCTATACATGTGTCCCGGCGACACCCCGTGCCTAACCTAGTGCAACACTCAGGGTCCGGATAAAGAACGACACAAACAACATGCGGGGGAGGTGAAGGGGGGGGGAAGGCAGAAGAAGAGAGAGAAATCCAATGACAATTGTCGAGACGCGACCATGCGGCGCCACTTGCAAGTTTCAGATCTTTTTAGGCTCGAAACTCCACGAACACCTTTTATCCCCTTCTTCCACGAGACGAGAACGCAAGCTATCTATATCTCATCACACGCATTGGGCGCAAGTCATCTTCAAAACTCTGGAGGAATCTCACCAAAAATATAATGATTTCTTAATTTCAAGATGCCATAGTTTTTCAGATTCCGAGAGCAACACAGGAATGTTTAATTTTAGGATTGTGTTATCTCAAACATGGGGTTCAGATATCACATCTTAATCCAGAATTTAAGACCTGTAATTGCGTGGTTAAGAAGTTTTTAAGCTTATATTAACGCTGCGCATCACATATCCACAGCACAACACACATTCGACAATATCCACCTGTAATACACCAAGGTAAATGTGCACGTATACGAAGCCGTGCACGGACGTCGACCACGTGAGTTCCGCAACCTCTCCGCAAGAAAATCATATTGCGCCAGTGCAATATGAACTCGTATGTTGAAGTCCGGGTTTGCAAAAGAAGCAAGACAGGAAAAGTCTGAATTTCAGAATTTTGCACGTACATGCATGCAGTATATAGCATATAAGGAGTTGAAATAATCAGAATAATCATACGTGAGCTGGCATATATTTTTTTTTGAAACATGATACAGACGGATTGGTAAACCTTTGTGCGTCGCGGAATAATAAGATTCTGTTTAATGTAACCAGGATACAATAGACGACATCGAATTTCAATTTTCAATTTTAAAAAAAGATCGCATTTCCAACATTATGACATAGCAGGTCATTTATTACTGACTTCGCCCGGACATTTCAAACTATTGATTTTCCCCTTTCTCCACTTTTCACTAGATGGCGCCGTTCTATCCTCAAGCCTTTGACATTTCGCTCCAGCATCGCCGCTAGGGGCGCTTCGTGAAACGTGGTCAAATATATTAGACGACATCAGAAATTCGATAATTTCGAAATAACAACGTAACGAAAACTTTTCAGTTTCCAAACGTATTTTTAATTTAAAGGTGCACTAGCATCATACCCTTCGAATTGCAGGATACCCCCCAAAACAAACGCAGAAGCAGTTGCGCTCAAGTGGAATTCGAGTCAACACTCGAATGTTTAAAAAAAAACGAAAGTCTTTCTGTAAAATGGCGGTTACGCCTGACGTCATCGGACGAGATCCCGGTCGGGTTCCAAATCCTAATGACGCGATTTGTTTCGGTTCTGCAGAGTTGGCGTGAAGCATTAGCAGCGGGAGATATGTTCGACGGCTGGTAAACATTTTTCAGAAAAGCAAAAATTCGGGCTGGCAAACACACAAACACAACACAATACAAATAGATTCCGGCCGAGCTCTTAGAGACAAAAATAGGACGAGTATACACACACATTTATATGTTTGTGCTTGCGAGTGTTAGCGCACAGGAGCTAGCAAATGCAGCAGTTTTCTCCTTAGACCCTCCCTCCCTCGTGTCTTAACGAGGACATTTGCCCAGAACCAGAACTGAACATAAGTATCATCCTAGAAATATTTTCATCAGACATTTTGTTGCATTTTGTATTGAGTTATTAAAAAAATTTAAAGACACCACCTTTCAAGATTCTTATATAATCTCATCTAACAAAAAATACTCCACAAATCTCGTAAAATAATTTATTTTTAGATGACCACCCAAATGATGAGCTTATACTCGTTTCAAAATGAAACAGTGGTGCCCAATAGACACATGGATCCGTAGAAAAATTATGATTTGTGTCAGTGGTACTTTACTTACAATTTCAGCTCAACATTGGACAATTCTTAAAAAGTCCGGCAATCGATAAACACAAGACCAACTTGCCGGCAAAAACGAGACCCTCTCAAGGTGACACAGGGGATCTCATGAAGATGTAGGTCGGCGCGATAAAGGGGAGTTGGAAAGTAAAGCGAACATTCTAACGTTCTGGGGGCACAAGCCGCACACGCCACACACCCGAAAAACAGCATTGCAAAAACTTCCATAAAACACGGGTCCGCACCGCTACCGACTTACATCAGTTTTTAAATTATGCCGTTCAAAAACCAGGATCCCCTCTCTCTCTGTCTTACGAGCCACTTTTCCTGAATTTCTGAGAAAGATGCCGCCAAGATAAAAACTATTTTCGGAAAGCTGTTAACCTAACAGTATTGCCTTGTCTCCTAGATTGGTGATTATCAAATTTCGAAAACTCAAAGTGACATCGTACTTTCAAGATGACATTTCACTTAAAGTAAACCCCTGATCAAAATCTATGATCTCGTCAAGATTCACGATCAAGATTGCCTTTCAACATGTGTCATAGTAAATAAAAGGTTTGTTTAGATGAATTAATATATTAAAATTAAAAGGTATCTGTGGCATTCTAGTAGTTTTCTTCCTTTAAAATTAATATAAAAAATTGAAATTAATGAACAAAAGATGTGTATCAATTTCACCACAAATGCAAAACATTTAAGATAATGGATTTTGGGCAAGGTATTTGAAGATATTTGTATTTCAATCGTAAATTTCAAGTTTCTGATACAATCTGATTATTAATAAAACAAGATTGATACCTCACAATGAGACATCAAGGTATTGAAACTGTCAGGTGACAGATCAAGTTACGGTTGAATTTTAAGGTGACAGAACATGTTAAAATTGAGAAAAAAAATTTCAAAGCGTAAATCGTGACTTGTTCGATAGGATCCTAGAATCCGACATGTTTCTTTTCTGGAACGAACCGATACAAAAACGAAATCGTATCTGCCGCGCACACACACACCTTTCGACGTTTTTATTCCCCACATTTGGCTGCCGGTATGGAAACGCTCAACATATACACACAAAGCTATATATGCCGGGGAGAACGTCTGGATGGCATTATTTATAAATGCCTTGATGCCGACGTCGAATAGACACGCAAAAATGGATACATAAAATAGAGAGAAGAAAATAAACAAGGACGTGGGTTTTCGCTGCCTGCTCTGTGCCATGATGGCTGATGGCAAGGATGTGACATGTGTACACATATAGATGCGCGATACTTGAACTGAGCGACCTGGAGAATGGAGAGAGGAACAACTAGAAAGTGAAAAGACGTTGGTGGATATGAAAAATTACGAACGGAATAAATGCCACATTCAAAAATGGCGACTCAAGAAGACGACCAGATTTGCTCACGAATGAAACGCCTAGAAACTAACAGACTCGACATTCAGCAAACCACGATAGAAACGACGAGCGAATTAAAAAAATATGGCGGATTCCAGCCATTTCGGGGAATTTTGTCACCTGACGCCAACCCCAACGAAACAATTACAAGGTGGAAGTACGTACACTACGACTATCACTCCTTGAAATAACAATGACCCGTGATCTCAAGAAGCTGCGTAAGGAACTCTTCTGGCCAGGATCAGTTTGCAATCTTCGCAAAGCGCGGCGGAAAAAGTATTTCTTAAAAAAAGAGCTGTAAAAAAAAGCCTAGCAAAATAATAAATAATAAACTGCTCGTGACGGATAGAGGACACTTTCTTCTTCCGATTTGTGTGGGCACATTTTTTTTTTGTCACGCCAAAACCACCGGGAAATGGGTCAGGGTGCCCACCCATCCGGGGTGAAGCGATCTATGGAGCCACGGATCAGTTGGCAGACTCCGACGAACCAAGTTCCGCGAGCAGCCGAAACACACGAGAATCACCGCTCGTCACCAAGAAAGAGGACCGACAACCTCTCCAACTCACCGAACAAAGAGGACGACAGTATCGATATCAGTAACCTGGGTGGATCTTATTGGAGCAAATTTGGCAACAGTGGAATGAATAACTTCTTCAGAGCGAATTGATTCAATTAATGGTTTTTGATTGATTAAAAATATTGCTAAAACAGATTCCGAAACCAATAACCATTTAAATATTTGTCAATATTTAAAAATTGTATACCAAATTTATATTGCAAATGAAAATATAAGATACGGGGCTGAACCGCGGAAAATAACGAGTTGACGAGACTTCATAAAAAATAATAATTTATCTTACAATTGTGAATTTTAGTGTGATTGGAGTCTCGCCAACTCGTCATTTGCCGCAGATCTCCGTATCTTATTTTTCATATGTTCTAATACTCATCGTCGACTATTTACATATTTTTGGCCTTGGTAGTTTTAAGGCGCTGCCTGTAATAGCCATAACTCTAGCCATTTATTAATGAATTCAATTTCGAAATATGGAATCAAATTCTTCTTGTAATTTTAATAATAAAATCACAATTATGACGCTTTCATATCAAATGAAATAACAAATGAGATAAAATAAAAAGTTTTGCGGCAATGAGCTGGGTTTATCGGGTCAAGAACATCAAACAAAAATGAAGATCTTGAAAAAGTTCCACCACCGGCACCACACTACGACACTCAAAATAATCGGTTGCGGATAGCAACGCCATCTATTGAGCAACTGATGAAAAAAATATACGTCTGCAGCGAAAGTTGCAGAACAAAACGCGCCATAACGTTCTCATACTCTTTATTCACGAACTTCAAAGAAAAGTCGAAGAATATAATGTTAAAGAACCAGAATTCCCGTGTCCAGCAAGTACTAACAAATACAACACCAGCACTCAAGATCTCACGCCACTTGACGTCATGGTGATGTCATTTAATCTGGGTGGGGAGATGAAGAGACCTTCAAAAACAACACCCGCGTCAATTTCAATCCGGTCACGACACGCCCAAACACTCCATGGACCGATGCTCCAGTTCTTAGCAATGGACGGAACCAGAACTAGACAGAACTCACTCGCGAGAAACGTACTTGGAATCGTCGCGCGCGCGCACTCGGATCCATAAAAAAATAAACCAGCAAGAAAAAAAGGAAAAGAAAAAAAACCCCACGCACGAAGACTAGTTGAAAAGTGTAAGAAAAAATAAAAATGAACACAGTGTGTAGACACGAGCATGTACTGTACAGTGTAGACGTGGTGTGCGCATGTTGTGTGTGTGGCGACGTCGCTTGTACATCACGAATTCTGAGACTAGAGCAAAAAAAATATATAAATGTATATAGAAAAAATAAGACAGGAGGAGCCCTCCGTCGCGCTCGCAGCGCACCAGAGAGGAAAATAAAAAAGGGCAGTTTATGAGACCGACTTTTAAACATGCACATTTGGCATGGAAACAAATAGATAGATGAGCGCGTATGTCATAAATTGTCACCATAAATTGTCGCCCGAGCAACGCAGGCGCTGTCGAACATGGCATGCGCATTACTCGTCGGGTCACACTGCGAATCGAGACTACTTAAATGTGGACGCCATTTTTCAAAATCACTTGCAGCGACTTGCATGACATTAGTAATAGACAGAAATGCCCAATTGGTTTTCGAACAAAACATATTTTTGTTGAGCATCCCCCCTAACATCGACATTGATTGTGTCCGGGACAGGACAACGCCGACATTTTTTAATGGGGGTAATATCCCTGTCACCTCTCATACCTAATGTGTGAGAAGGACGCCGACCACCCCCAAGCATGGACACGAATTTTATCGTTTCATGAAAATATGACACTCAGTTATCTCGTCAAATCAATCCAAAAAGACCTAAGCAAATCTGAACAAGTCCACTTACCCGGCCAGCTATAGTCATTGATTGAAAAAAATGTAGTTTAGAAAAATCGTCCTTACCTGAAATAAAAAGAAAAACATTTTTACTATACGTACGTGAAAGGTAACATAGACATGCGATTTGACATCCAAAATAGTAGATATAAAGCCGAAGGCAGTAATAACAAAAAATATGGGATAATTGGTTGGACTGCAGTGTGAGAGTAGGTAACAAAGATCGTCGATAAACAACGATTGCGTCTGATATTCAGGAAAAATTAAGAAATTGTAGATTTGTGAGACACAAAGACATGAACACAAAAGTATGAACTCACCAAAAACTTTCGTCACTACCCAAGAAATTAGAATAAATAAAATTAATTTGATTTTTTGTTACAGGTGATTGAGTTGAAGACGCCATAAACGAAAAATCATTTCGGATAAGACCCCCAAAACGACGATCACTTTCGCAACATTCACGACACCTAACGGGGGGAAAAACATGCTCACCAGACACCACAATGCAGCAACGCATTAAAATCATCTAGCGACCATTGCCGAAAAAAGCTCTGTGGTATGACATAACCATTCATGAAAACAAAACCAAAGTTGCTGCAAAAAAAATCCACGCCCTAGGGCATCAAATTCCACTTCTGCTATCTTAATTGTAACGCCGGCAGTAAACGATATTTCGCCATCCTGTTTCTATCCCATCTTATTTCTTTGAAGTGGGGGTGGGGGATGGGGTGGGGAAACCCTATCCGACGCTGGGGACTCGACACTTGCAGGCGCTCCGGTAAATCAAGCGTCGGCCGATAGCCCGCGCGCGACCGACGTCCCGCCCCCTACCGGTCGATCTTTCCGGTCTCTCCCATTCGCATCGAGCGCCCGTCCGCCCCCAGCACACGGCGACGGCGCTGGCCTGACCCCGGCAACCCCCGGCCACCCCCGCTCCCTTTCAACTACACTTAAGCGTGAAAACAGCTGCTGTTGCTTTTTCGCGTATCACGTGTCGTCCGCTGGGCGATGACGCGGGCCGCTTGTGCCGGGACTTTCAGGTGGAAACGCCGCGGAGTCTTTCAGCGTTCAGTCAGACCATCAACCGAATGCACCCTCCTGAAACCCACCTCTAAATTTAAGTACTTTTCAGACTTTTATCTCGGCAACTGATTCAAAATCAATGAATTCAAACCATCTGCGAAGAAATACCACAATTAACATCAAAAATTCCCTTTAAAGGTAAAGGTTTTTTGGTGCGAATGGTACGCGTGAAATCGGTACTGTCTACCTTGGTAAATATAATTAGGAAATTATTTAAAAATCATTTTAATTTTCCTCGGGAGATGAGGATGTGAGAGGACTCGATAGTCCTCTCACATCCTCGTCGTGAATAAAAATCGTGAATAAAAACGATAAGCGTTTTTCATTCTTATTGAATAATAGTTATGTCATTATTTTATTTGAAGAGTTTGTCGCCGACTCTGTTGGTCATTTTCCGTCCGGCGCTGTCTTCTAATTTGTAGAACTTCTAATTTGTCACAAATTACATTTTATTAAAATTCTGGAACCGTCTGTGTGCGTGACGCGGGTTCGATTCCCGACCGAGACCCACAGGAATTTTTCGGGCGAGAGATACTCCTAAAACACACGCCTTCCTTCGGAATGGAAGTAAAGTCGTGGGACCCGTGTCTGTACAATAGCAGGTCCACATTAATGATCCTTACCTGTGTAGCTTACACATGGACTAGGCAAAATTCAACAGTCGCCCTCTGTATTTTTAGGGCGAACACGCTGGTGGACCTCCTTAATAAATATATTACTTCAGTCTTGGGGGAAAAAAAGACGGGTTGTCGTCAACATTTCTGTCTGATCGTGCCCGTGAATAAAAAACCAGTATCCTGGGCCGACATCAGCGCCATCCATTCGTAGCGAATACAGCAGTCTATACACGGCAATGGCTGGACCGCGGACGTGGTTCCAAGACATGAGGACCATCAGTCGCTACAACGCACGCGTTTCGTCATCGGCTGATGTATGGAAGGCGGGGGCGGCGGTATAGACGGAGTTTTCTGTTCATGTGAGAGAGGGAAAGGTTAAAGAATTCGCTCCTGAGGTGATGGATGCGGTGAGGAAGCTGGATGGATGTGTTCCGCGGCACACAAAATGCCACAGTTTTGCACCGACAATTTATCTATATACACGTGTAGACCGGTGTATAGGTGTGACGCGCGGCGCGGGGTTTGAATGCAACGGGAGTTTGGAGTTGAAGAGGATCCACCGCCTCCCCCGGTCCATCGTTGGGGCGCAGACGGAAAAATGCGAGCGGGTCGAACCCGGAGCCGTCCATCAACCGAACGGGAGAAGGAGACTTACTATTTTTGTCCCGAGCATCTAAAAGCGTCGCCTAATGTACGAGTCGTACGTAAAGAGATGACAGTCGAAAATGACCACGGGGACCTCTTGCCTCTTTATGGCCTCAATATGGTGGCCGCATACACCGGGACGATCACTATTGATAGTGAAACTGCATCGAAAAATGCTGGTGGTTAACGTTCTAAATTTGTTTTTGGATGGAATCAAGTAGAATGAAAAAATACGGTGGCTGCTCGTGTTGGGGACGGCGTTGTAAAAGGAAATGTCTTAATCTTAAGATGTATTTTCATTTGAAGAGGGCAAAAACACAACTATTCTAGCTGTCTTTTACAATATACATTCTATCTAATCTCCTGGCGTAATCGTAATTGCTTGATCACCCTTTACGAGCATTCCATCTGATATATTAAGTCGGAACTTTAAGATGCTCCAAGAATCTTAAAAGTGTTGGCAGGTTTAAGTGGCCAAAAAATCTCAAAATTAAGATATAGCTGATTACAGTGTACACTTGAACGAATTGAACAGCGAATAAAAATGTTCGCCAAGAAATGTTAGTGCATTTTGAGATATAAAAAGCAAATAAAAATAACGCAGACAGCAACCCCTTCACGATGAATCATTCACGGAGAAACTAGATAATCGAGTTTAGCGCCAAAACGAATCAAAACCTTTGATGCGCCACATACACAAATTGTATGTAGTAGTCGACTATAAAAACTAATTGGCAAACGAACTCGGTAAACTCAGACGTTTGGTCAAACATGACCGAGCCGACGAGTGCGGCGCTCTTCATCATCATAGAAACGACCGGAAGTCAGCCCGTTGGTCCACAATATGGCGTTAATTTCAAACGCTTTGACGAAATTCTACCTTCAGGCTTCGACCGAAAAAGTAGGATTCATCAATTTCTCGCAAGAGGCGTTGTTGCACCAGAACTAGTGGCGCCCCAAGTGACGCCGTTTTCGGTGGTCATCTCGGGACACAACGTCACCACAAACGGAACGAATCGTCACCCTCTTTTCCACACACGTCCACTCTCGGACCTAGCAGCTTCTACAAATTTGCAGGTCTCTCAGATCGTTTGCGTTTTCGTGCTCGTACTTA
>JAQGBY010004838.1:0-15762 GCA_034698785.1 Mycogona germanica | reverse complement strand
TCGAAATTTTCGAGAGCCCGCGCCGGGAATCGAACCCGGGACTGCCGAAACCACAGTCAGTCACTAAACCAACTGGGCCACGACGAGTCGTACAAGTACTAGTAGTAGTACTAGTAGTAGTACAATTAGGTTAGAAACATAAGGACCCGCCCATTTGCTCGGAAGAAATATTACAAGTTCAGTAAGAGAAATTTATACTGTTTACTTTAAGACAGGACGTGATTTGCTTTATTGTTGGAGCACTGAAAATATTTGCGGTGGTTTCTAGAAATTAAAACTCCGCCTAAACGATGACCTCAGCTTAGGTTGATTTTTTTCTGAACTATAAAATCGTTTATAACCCGTTCAAAACCCTGTCATACCAATGCTTAGTTTTGAACTAAAGGTACTTACATCCTTCGGTGGGTGGGGCGTTAAATGCACCTGCGAATTAAACGAGTAGAACATTACAATATAATTAGTTATGGCTGATATTTGTTTATTCTATTGACAATACATTGAATAATGAACAATAATGCAACGGCAACAATTAGTTGTAATTTACTTAGCAGTTGCGCAATGAACTGGACGGCGTTAGGCTTTCTACGTTTAACACTAGATTTCCGCCCAAGAAAATTTATTTTATTTGAAAAGTAAACAATCTCCCCCGGGGGTGGTTCTTTAACGAGAATTCTCAACGGACACCACCAGTCTTCTGTGTAATGGTTTCCATTACAATGGAAAACGCAGTACAATGCAAATAATAAAATAAATTACGACTTCTGCAGAGGTTTCATTGAAACTATTTCCTTTTTATAAGACTCAGATTTTATATATTCTTAAACCACTGTCTCATTAATTGGGTGGCATTCTTGTGTTATGTAGGTTGTTCGCCGAATTCAGCAACCGTAAATGACAATCTTATGACATCTTGTTATATGACTCATTGAGGGCGGCGTTATCAATTTAGGTGGAATTCTTGTACGTATTTAAGATTATGGGGCGTCATTATGTGACCGTGACTTTGTCGTAGTCCGGTTCATCAAGCCATCACTTTGATGGTTGAGTTCTCCTATGCGTGCGGCGCTTGATCCCTAGGTGGCGCGCATCTCGTCATTTGGCAGGTGGCTTTCGGTTAATTACAATTGTCGCCGATAGTGACGCTCAGTTCATATATGGTTGTCGCTAGGGTCGCTCCAATGCTGCTGAGTTAGATGATGTGACCGCGATTCGTGAAACGACCCCCAATTCGTTTCTGGTATTTAAATATATTCAAAGAAAAATAGATGGGCGTCGCCAGTACAGAAATACAAATATAAATTTTTATCTATTGCCCACGGGAACCTTGAAGTCTCTGGTAAAATAGGTCAAGGAATGACATACAAAAAAGAGCTCATTGTATTGTAGTCCTGTAGTTTACCGTATAGAAACAATAAAAGATTAAACCGGAGATTTCTTTTAGTTCCGGGCAATATTTTTTTATGTGGATTGTCATTGGTTTGATATTGGCCAATCGCGCGCTGTTGGCAATTGCCGTTAACGTTAGGAAAGCGTTCGACGCAGTTGGCTAATCAGCCTTGTTATGGTAATTACCACCAGATTTCTGCCCCCATTTCCAGCCTAATGTAATAATTTGCATTTTCCCTTGCATGACATTTTGTTAATGCTAAAAATATAATTGTTGTTCTGTGAATAATAATTTTGTTGGGACCTCTGGGGATTCGATACTTACTGCAGTTGAAGTGTTGTGGGCAGCACTCGCCATCCTTGACCACAGGATTGCATCCTTTGCCTTCGTAGTGGCTGAACAGGTAGTCGGGACACTTGGACTTATCACAGGTGCTGGCTTCGGTCGCTGCCTGACTCAGACAAACTGTATCGAAAAACAAAAACAAAACAATGCACTTTTAAAATAAATTCAAAATGCCCGCTCGGGGAAAAACTTAATCATAATTTGGCAGCTAAGTTGTGAGCGACATCTTTCATTGAAAAGTAAACTTTGTAGTAATTTGTTAATTACAAATTGGAATTAGTCACAATGTGGGGGCAAATAATCCTCGGAATTAGATTCTAAAATATTGTGACAATGTCGAAACTCCTGCGAGAGTCCGAAGAGGGCATTACACCTAAAAGCGCAGAACCGCATATCTAACATGCAAATATTATAGACGACGAAAGGGGCTTTTGAAATAGGGTGCATTGGCAAACTGATTTAATTATAGCGAGCACTTCCGGTTCGTTACGGTGGTCGGCGTCAAACAATAACGAATGCGCCCTCTATAAAAATACACCGTACACAAGTGTGTGCAATACGCATTGGGTATATATATATTTATTTATGTTTTTATTTAATCCGAGTTTAGGGGGGTGGTGGTATAGATTCGCGAACCCGTAAACGGATGTTGACGGATCTCGAAACAATGTGCGAATTGGATTCGAAAATGTCCATATACGGAAGAAAAGAAAAAAGATCGACCGCAAAACAATGTGCCTGGTTCGCATTTGGAAATTTCGAAGCACTTCGTGACAGGGTGGCGTAAATTTTTGGTAAATCAGAAGGTTAGATTCTCTGAATAATAATGTTCAAATGATTTACGTCACCACAGCTCGATGTTCATCCAAGTTACTAATGAAAATCTGACGATTTTTTAGCGAGGGCGTTAGACTAGTATCCGTTATTACCCGTAGTGCCTATTCTATTCTACACAGTTAGTTCGACTCTATATATATATTTTCCACGCGTATAAATAAATGAAATGTGTGTTTGTTACTCAACACCGATGATTGTAAATTGTGATACGAACACCGGTGGCCTTATTCCTGTACTTGTTCCTCACCCACACTGCTGGAGAAAATTTGGAACTCAAATCCTCCTCATTGCCAACGTGAACGAAATTATACGAACTATTATTTAAATCTTAGTAGTTTTTTGTGAAGGATAGAAATAAATGGGTTTCCTTCATATTTTTTGTGGATTCAAACAATAATTGAGCAGTCTCAAAATAAAACATCTAGATGCGGTATGATTTTTGGATGGCATCTGTAATTTTATATCGATAGAATTGACTTACTCATCGCAGCATTGGATCGATATACTCGTATTTAAACTGGGTTACGAACATCAGTAATTATTGCTTGCTTGGAATCATAATTAATTACCAGAGTATAAAGTTTGTATATATTAATCTCAATAGATCATAAGGGGAATTATTAAAAGCAGTTGTATATTTTATGAAGCTATAAACTGTAATTTTATATCGATAGAATCGACTTACTCATCGCAGCATTGGATCGATATACTCGTACTTAAACTGAGTTACGAACATAAGTAATTATTGCTTGCTTTGGAATCATAATTGTACCAGAGTATAGAGTTTGGAGATATTAATCTTAATAGATCATAGGGGGAATTATTAAAAGCAGTTGTACATTTTATAAAGCAATAAACATATAAGGGATGAAATATTGTGTTTGCTTCGTCAACAACCGAATGGCAATTTACGACGAAACCTTTCACAAAATCGCAACGACCAGTCCTGGTAATAATTAATTAGCCGTGCATGGCTTAGGTAAA
Source organism: Mycogona germanica (assembly GCA_034698785.1). Lineage (NCBI taxonomy): Eukaryota > Metazoa > Arthropoda > Diplopoda > Chordeumatida > Chordeumatidae > Mycogona > Mycogona germanica. The sequence continues at coordinate 12,209 of JAQGBY010004838.1, read as the reverse complement.
TGTGTTAAGCGTTCCAATTGGCTAAAATACCTCTGAGAATAAAACAATCCTCGCTTATGCGACCTTCCCCCCAGTTAATCCTAGTTTTTGCTGCATTTGGGGAGTGGTAAGGGGGTGGGGGAGGATCGTCCCGCGGATCATTAGCTTAACGCACGGGCAACAATGTCCACACACGGCGTTCCTGAATTTTTAATATCCTAATTGTGACTTTTGGCGTGCCAAAATTCCGTTCGTGCCATCATCGTATTTTTGCGCAATATCTGAGGCAGACTGTTAGTTAGACATACTCGAGGCTGGGCCTATAGACTCTGGAACCCATGATGTCCCCGAGTCATTGAAATTCAACGTGTCCTATGCTCAGAACATGTTGGACCAGTCGAAATCTCCTGTTAATGGGCATCCGGCAAATTCGCTGGAATCGAGTCATGTCTACTTCTGCTGGTTTTGGTATTTTGTGCTGGCGGCCGAAATCTGTGGCTGAAAATAAGAGCCGGTCCGCCCCTCCCCCCTTTAATGGATTCTCAACGGAATAGGCGTTTTCATCTATTAGACAGCAAATGCAAAAGTATAGATTACATCCGGAGGATTACCGGGGGTTCGTGTTTTGTTCGTTCTTCGCGAGACGAAGGCGGTTCAACATGAACCATATAGTAAATTTCCCCAATGGTAAAAAAAAAATAGTCCGGATCCTTAAAGTGAGGGAAATGCTTTAATGTGTCCGTTTGATACGGTCATCTAGTTACAATTAATCCGATAGCTTTGCCGTGTGTCATTCCAGATAGAACACTATAGAACCAGACGAAATGCTAAACTTACCAGTTGCTCGCACAGACAATCTGATAAATGTGATTTGGTTATGTCAAGGCAACTATTAAATGTTAAATCGACACATGTATACGAAGTATTCAAACCGAACGCGGTTAGCTCTGTAAATGCAGGCCATATCCTGACATTTATAATTCTGATTAAAAATAAATTACTGGAACAATACTTGACATCATTTGTAGATGTGTGTCAATAGTCGGATTCGACGATATATCCATTACCCTCAATTGGTCAGAACCTTAATACATCTTAGTAATTTTCTGTGTTTAGCCAATTTAAAACTAAAATGTGTAATCCCCGATTCGCCGCTAGGAGCACTGAACAACACAAAAGGACGTTCTATTTAATGCACTCATTTGACCAAATATCATTAACATATCATGCAATTTTAACGTCGAAATAAACTGGTCATGCGCCGACTGTTTTTAATGGCGAGGTTGTTCACTCTGCAGATCATGCATATTAATTACTATCCTTATTTTGCTTAGGAGGTCGCGATTTTCCTTAATTGTTGACAACGTGTAGAGCGCGTCTAGACCGTATATTGACAATGGTGTAACATTAGGAGATCTGTTTTTTTTTTAAAAAGCAATGTCCAGGGGATTGCCATAAATTAGACTTCTGAAAAGTTAATTTCCATGACGTAAACGGCGCAATGTCATATTAATAAATTTGCGCTTTAGTTAAACGGCTGTGTGACCACCAACCACAAGTCTTTTTTTTCCTTTCTAAAAATTCAAGGTCCATTCTATGATTTTAATTCCCATTCTATGCTACGAGTAGGGGAAAACCGGACCTATATCTGTTACGTGTCCATGCATCATTGCCACCATTTGGATTTTGCCAGCTAGATAACACGACAGCGCGCACTCATTTTCAGGTATGACTTCAGGTGTACCTGTGTATGGTGGGGCGTGGCGTTCGGTGGTGGTGTTGGTGGTGGTGGTGGTGCATGGCACGAGCCCGGACGTCTCTGACGTTGACCTACAAAACCGGGACTACCATTTTTTTGTGTGTGTCGTCGACATCTCCCCCCTCTCTAACCCCCCCCCCCTCCCCCACTCCCCCGGCCCGGTTGCAATCAAACGGTACAATCGAGTCGTTCGGATTCGACAAGCGCGCGGGGGTGAAGCTGGAATTGTGTAAAAGATATCTTGTTCATGTACGGATACCGGTACATGATTGGGTACATATTTCTGAGTCGTGTTCAGATACGAAATCGGCGCTTTCATTTAAGGGGAAGATTATTGTGCACACACCGAGAGTGCTCCTGTTTCGTCAATCAATATAAATATTCATTGTCCTACTAAGTAGTCATGTACAAGTATAAATTCAAGACCAAAAAAAAAACAGGTATCACCTTATTAATCAGCTTTATAAAATTATAATCAAGCATTAGTTCATTTTCTTGGGAAATACCACCAAAAAAATCCCCGTCTAGAAATTGAACACGTCTAAGTCATTGAAATACTGCAATGGATTTTTAATATTATCCACCGATGCTAAAGAAGACAATTAATTTGAAAAAGTCAAACTCTGTAATCGCCAATTCTCAAAGTCAAAACTAATCCCAATGATGCTAATCGTAAGGCGGCGCCACTATCGCCATTACTTCGTCTTCGCGAATGTCGTGTAAGAAGGCAGCCATTACAATTCAGTCGTAAGAGGTGCAAAGCACAGACTGGTTCCTCCTCAGGTGAAATTCGCGGAATAATAATAATAAAAAAAATGTCGGCCGACAGTGAGCCGCGTCGCCGGTACGGATCGACGCGCAGACCGTTTTTTTTTTGGTGCGAAACAACAAGCGATTGACCTTAGAAATTAGAGTAAGGCGTTCTTTTTTTTTAAAACCTGGTAGTCAGGTAACTTTTTCCTCCCTCTCCTCGAGTCTTCCACACCGGTTTTGCGTGTGTGCCTCTTGATGTGTCATGACACCCTCCCGAATTTCCCCCTACCATCCATGACTGCGCCGAAACTAGGTTATACCCGGATCTTTCGCAGAGAGGTGTTTTTTTTTTAAATTCTGGATTGACCCGATCCTTTTCAGACATTTTTACACTGGAGCTGAGGTTGGGTCACGAATAAATGCGGTCACTTTTCCGCATTTAAAATAGTTTTACGACTTTAAGAAAGCATGTAATTTTGATTTTAAGAAAGCAAGCGATATATTTGTTCATCGGATGCTGCGAGTTTTAAGTTCATGACTTGAGAATTTGGTGAAAGCCTTTGACTCGGTTTCTCGCAATCGCCATATAGGCACTTATTGTTTCGCGTTCGAGATAGATTTTTTTAATAAAAACGTTAACAATAAGGCATATGAATCAAGTGATTTCTATTACAGGCATCGCCTTAAAATAACCATACACGAAAAATATGTTTAAAAAAAATAATAAGACGACGAAACAACATGAAAACAAATGAATAAAATATACATTTCCATCTGCTTCGATGTGAATCGATGGGAATTTCCACTTCCAATTTTCTTTTCAAAATAATTTCAAATTACATATATCGTTTTCTAATTTGCTTTGAGAGAAAAAACCCGAATCAACTCAAGTAATCCAGTATTTTCAAATACATTTGTCTCTATGTGCATCTGACATGACGAATCAGTTATGGGGATTTGAGTGATGGCTGATATCTCATTCCATTGGATTAAAATTGGTTACATGAAACAAATGACAAATCTAAAATAAGACAAATGATTTTTCTGTATTAAATAGAGCACCAACCAATACAAGTTGAATTATTTTTAAATTTAAACTCTCGCTTGTATCACAATAAACATGTTCCACGTCGCAATTACCAGGCAAGAAAATTGGCCTTGCCAATTGTCTAATCGGAAGTAACCGATTTGGTTCGTTTAGTGGTATAATGCATGTCACGTTCGAGGAGTCGGATTAGTCGAATGATCTTACAAAAAAAGAAATTGGTTAGATAATTTCAATGTCATGAATAGCCAAACCGTGACGTTCGGCCCCGCCCATTCCATACCCATACCCTCAATCTATTTTATTTTTGTGTGTCGACCAGTATAGGCAGTCACCCCGGCAGAATCAGTCTGAGAAGATAATTATGCTTAAGTGGGCTTTTTTGTGATATGGGGAGCACAGGGGGAGGCATTCGAAATGGGGCTTGTGGAACACCGAACGGACGTCGTCACGCGATCCATCAAATCTAGCGATTCCAGACTATATCATGGACTTCGCGATGGAGTTTCATGGATTTCATTATCGGACTTTTACATAAATCATATACATGCAACAATATTAACAATATTTGCAAAAAAATTATCATTACCAAAAAGAAATTCAAAAACTTCTTAACCATGCAAATTAATAAGATTGCATTGTTAAGACGAATTCTGTTCAGTCGGCGACGTCTTATCCGTGTATCAAAACTAACGTGCATTTTACGTATATTTCTTGAGACACCATAAACTTGAAGTTACTTACAGTTGCGTTTAACTGTAATTTCAATTTGATGGGCATGTACTTTTGGTCGTACATGCTCAACCACAAAATAGACTCCATCATCCATCAACAAGATGAAGACTTCTGTGAAAATTAACTGGTAAATATGAATTTTCCTAACGTTTATGTCTTCGAAATGGCTATGATTTAGAACTTTTAAAAATCGATTTAAAAAAAGTCAGGAACGCATTAACGAGCTTTTCTCAAACATTCAGGTTCCATTTCTGATTTAATTTTTTTGTCGCAGAATATCTTCGCAATGTCCACATTCAACTTTTGTGATACAATCTCTGATGCCCGAAGAGTTGTATTTTCAACAAATTTAGCCAATTCCAGAACCATGTTTCTTTTTAGAAAACCATTCTTTTTTTACAATGGAGATAATATCCTTGTCTTGCAACATGTACTCCAATGGATGCCCAAGATGGTGGTGATGGACATGGTGGTCATGATGATGATATTGCCGTGATATGTGGTTTCAACTTACCGCCGGCCATCAGCGCCACAACTCCCAGGACGAACGCCGTCTGCATCCTGTGTTAGTTTTTGTTTGTTAAACCACTGTGCTGCTGCAACACTGCAACGGCCTAGCTCTAGGCAAACTATATATTCCTCTGAATGTCGGAGCCGATGCACACGAGTTCTGCGCGCGGAAGGGGAATGATGGTCTGTGTGGTGTCTGATGGCCGCGCAGCCGCCTATATATGACTGTCCCGCGGGCCAGGGCGGTTACCGGGACGAACTAGGCCAGTGCACACGGACGAGCGCGTGACGTCATCGACGACCGGTCCACCGGCCGGTCCAATCGCGACGCTCGCTCTCTTTCTCTATCTCTCTATCTCTCCCACACACGTATATGCTCTCTGTGTTGTTGCAATAAGAGTATTTTGCACACAGTGCGTGCGGCCCGATAGACGGAGCTGTCGGCGTTACGGTGATCATCGGTGCCTATACGGACTAGCACGTATGCAAATTGAAGTATGTTGACTATCGGAGTAGCCGACATGGTCGTTCAAGGCGAAGGAACTCCCTGGTCAACGAATAACCTAATGCGCCCTGCGAAATACGACTCGTCGTAGCCCAGTTGGTTTAGCAACTGACTGTGATTTCGGCGGTCCCGGGTTCGATTCCCGGCGCGGGCTCTCGAAAATTTCGATCCCGGGGTACTGGTCGTTCCCCCTCGCAAAGTGTCTAAGCACCATGAGGGGGACGTAAGGCCTGTAGTGCGGTTGACTACAGTTGATAGGGAACAAAAAAAAAAAAAAAAAATATCAAGCTATCCAACTTACAGAATGAAAAATTCAGTATCTTTGATTTTGTACATGTGAATTTATTGTTGGAATGCAACATCCGATTATGAAAATGTGACGTGTCTAACCCACCGGATATGTCGTCTGATTATGCACTCTTGAGGGCGTATTTTATTTTATTTTTTATTTCATGACTGTTGTCCCCCATATTGAGTTGTTTGCTTAGAAATTCAAAATGGAGCGCTCCTTCTCTCTGGGCTTTCGCCCATACCACTTAAGCCCGTCTATTCAATAATAGAAAGGGTTGCGCGACTTGGAGTAAGTACTCACAGTACTCAAAGTACTAAAGAGTGTCGACTTATTTTGATTGTTCGCGTCAGCTTCGCAATTACGCGTCAATTTGTCGGAACCACCGTAAGAGTAACGAGCGTTACAAAATGGCCGCTTAAAAGCTTGATTATGCGGCCATATTATTGTTATTGTTTTTGTCGTATTTCCTCAATCAAAAGCTGCGACAGTTTCTGCGGTTACCGAGAGTTTATCCGCGTTGGCTGAACTCAATGACAATCATGAGGCTCCCCGGAAAATGACAAGATCACAATTTCATCGCTGGGGACACGAAGTGGAGGATATCAGTAATATCCTTATTAATTCTAGTGCGTAGTGTAAGGACTGGGGGAAGGGGGGTCTCAAGAATATATAGTGATGGGCGTTTCCCGGCAATGATTATTAATTAATTGGGTCTGGTTGCGTGATGAACTGTCAATAGATACATATGTATGTCTTTGAAACAGGGTGAAGCCGGTTTAACAAACTGGAGAAGAGGTGTGGAAATGTTGAAATTGTTATATCAGATATTTTAAAAAAGGTATGAGAGCCCGTGGTTAGTGTTGGTGTTTGGAAGTCCAAATTACTCTTGTTTTCAACTACCTGGATAGCCTAGTGTGTTGTGGACAAATGAAACAGAGCTTGTGGTATGCTAATGGTGCAAAAACATTAATTTGAATGGTAGTGATTCCAAGTGCTGTTGTTTCTATTGAAATGGGTCAACGCTGTTTGTTGATACTTTTTTCTTATTGAACCTTGTTCCGACATGTTTACTAAGCATCTTCTTTGCACAAAAAAATAGATAGATTAGAAGTAATTTGCGGTCCACCGGTTATGCGTCACCATCAAAGAAGATGGGGATGATCAAAGAAGCGAAAGAGTGAAAGATTTGTAGATATCTGTACTTGATTTGATTGTATTTTGAATTTTGTTCTCTTATTTCCGATTCAAAAGCTAACTTTTCAGGCCCATAAGGTACAAAAGTAATTCTGATTTTTAAACTTTACACCTATGTTTAAATCCAAGATTTTTTAAAATAGATTTTAATTTAGATAAAGAATATTAATGCCCAATTCTCCCTACTATGAATTGATGCGATAATATGTACACGTTTAAAAATATCGACGAATTTGATTTCTCAATGAAAACCCTTTTACATATTGCAGGTAATTCCGCAATTGAGAGCGGCGCCATAAAAAGAATAAACACACGAATCGGAATCAGTTACGATAATTTTAAAGAAATTGAATAGCTCAAAAATAAATTGTTCTCCACACCATCTGGAGTATTTTGTGCGGCCCAAATTCAATTTTCGGTTGGCAAACCCTGGTGCTCCCTCCATGCATGCACATAGCGCGACAAATTGCTACCTACAGTATTAGTGCGATTGGATTGTTGATTTTATTTTTTTCCCTCCGAAGTTTGTTTTTGTTTATTATTATTATAGCGATCTCCGAAATGTGCAGTGCACGCTCCTAGGGAATGAGTCAGTGGCCACGAAGCCGTCGCATCATTATTGAATCGGTGAAATCGTGACGTTAAAGAGTTGCCGAATTACGTCCGCAAGATTAGGTGGCCCGTGCCCGTACTCACAAACCACATAATTCGTGATTAAAATCGACCTCGACCGCCAGGTGGCGAGGCGTGGCAACTGGGGGGGAGGGGGAAGCCCGGTGTAGCAAATCGCTTCGTAAATTGTTTAATTCCTTTCGCGAATGCCAGGAGCGCTGCACTTTTATCAAATAGCTCGTGAGATGTTAGAACAGCCTGCAACACCTGCCATATTTTCACAGATTTACTTTCAATTTTTCAATTTTTTTTCCGGGAATAGTTTTAGACAAATTAATCGAATCCATCTATAACTTTATTATTTTAGGAGATGAAAGCTGCCAATTTTATTTGACCCGAGAGAATCTATAATTTTTGAATGGTCGTGTTAGTTAATATGAGAACGTTTGTTTCTGATTTTTTTTTAGAAATAATGAATCTGCACAAAGTTGATCGTGGATTTTCTTTTTGTAGTTGGTGAGTTGAGCCATACTGTTTAGACTAGTTTCGTACAACTTATTATTTAGGTTGTTGCCTATTGAGACTTAGAGAAAAAAAGAGGTTGTTTGGAAAAGTTATAATATTATTAATCAGAAATAATATTCCAAAGTAGTCAAACGAAGTGAGAATTGGGGGCGGCAGACAGGAACGAATTTTTCCTTAGGCTGGAGTAACTAAATGCTGAAGCATTGATGGATCGCCATCGTGCAGGTGTTGCTGACCGAACGCCTATCTAGACAGGTATCGGGTAAATGGCCTCTGTGCATGATAGTTATTAGTGCCCTCTGATGGCTGGTCAAAACATTCAGCTCGTTCGCTACGTATTGCTGTAATATGAAGTTAAAGACCCATGAAGCATCCTTGAATTGGAATTGGACAGATTAGGAACCACTTGCGGTAAATAATTTTTGCATACAATAAACCGTACCCAGAGATATTTCAGAAAAGCAACTTTAATTATGAATAGTATTTCTTTTAACCCTTCAACCGGCCAATTAATTTCCAAATACCCACATCATGCCGTACAATTAATTTTCAAATACCTACATCATGCTGTACAATTAATTTTTTTTAAATTGTTACCCCAAAACGTAAACAGTTATAAAACAAACGTAACAAACCGTAACTGTTTCGGGCTTGCCGGTTAAACAGCTACGGGGACGCAATTTGGATTAAATCGATGGTTAATTTAGAAATTTAAAAAAAACTTATAGGGTTTATTTTTACTAATATGATTTCAATGAGCTCTGGAATGTAATTGATTGTTGTTTGGATAAGCCTAAGCTAAAAAGTAATTCGATGAGCATATTTTTTGGATTTGCGTCTAAAAATATTTATGCGCGTTGTCCTTCCGCGTTGGCGCGCGTTCAAACTTCAGACAGGTCACTCGTTCTGCAAATGATCTCGATTTCACAGAGAAAAAATTGGACACAATGAATCGTGATATGCAAATTGCTAACCCGTTCTTCGATTATGGCACAAAAGTGCGAATGCACGAATATCCGAATCGGCTGCAACCAACGAGTGATCTACGATCTAGAGTGCGCAGCAGTACAATTGACAATTGAATGTCGTTGACATCGCGTTTGGCTCTCGAGACGTCCACCGAAAAAGAAATGCCATATTCGGGTTGCGTCTACGATTTCCAGTTCTTTGGTTGAAGCCTGAAGCAGATTTTTAAAAAAATGGCGTATGAACGCTGACAAGGTGCAGGTGTTCTGGCCAACGTTTGGTTCTATCCAGGTTATGGGCATAAAAGAGTAACGCGAATTTCAAAAGCTCACGATTCGACGAGATAACCATCGTCAGAAATCGAAATTGATATTGAGGTCGTCACGAAATTACACTTTCTGAGAGCTTACATCATCTTTTTCCCAGGTTTTAGCGGTTTGCTGATCCTGCTTGCTTCATAGATCATTGGATTTAAAATTATCATTCGAATAAAAAATTTCTGTTCACAAAACCGTTGTTGTGACCACTGACAACGTCTGTTGACACTCTTGAGGTAAGGTGAGCAAAGGAGTAAGGAGTTGGAGCTCGAGTTTAAGCACGGGTAGGAATTTCTCTCTCGAAAAAAATTCGGCTGCCTCTGTCGCGAATTGAACCCGCGATCATATGGATTGGTCAAACGATTACGTCCACAACATCACATGACGACTAACACTCATCACGCGTTATCGATTTCTGAATGTCACCAAATACTGGTTAGGCCTTGTCATTTTTTGTCAATACAGGTGTTCGTATTGCCATTAGAAATGCGTGAGCTATTTTGGGAATTTCGCGTTGATTTTTCTCACCCACTTAAATGGAAATGCCACAACTCGATCAAGAGAAAAGAAAAAAAAGAGCGTGTCTTGCTTTTAGTTTTTTTTTTGGCAAACGTTTAGTGTGGGTAGGCTTAAATGGCGAGGACAAGGTCAGCTTTTTCGAGTCATGCATGGTACCACCGAATTCCAGATAGCAAATATCTGGCAAAGCAACGTGTTCGCGGATATTTCCCAGGACATTTTTTTTGTCCCACCTGTGAATGTAATTTGTCGCATTACAAACTGAAACTCCATTACAATGGGGAGTGTAGAAGGATGGCTCCACCGATCGAGGAGGAGCTTTGTTCGAATTTTACAGTCATATATATATATATAGTAGGACTGTGTGGCCGTGAACGTGACATGCAATCGATTAGGGACACCTACAATTACGAGATCGGCTTTTTTTAGTCAATGTTATTTGGTATATCGATTTGGAACGAATGGTGGTTTCGGTGTGACTTTAGCCGCGACGATCATAATTTTCTGATAGCGAATGGAATTTTTTCAAAAATATAGGATGCAATCAAGAGTCGGTAACAAGATCGTCGATAAACAACGTCTATACCTGATCTACAGAAAAAATTAAGAAATTGTAGATTTTCTGAAGATCTATATATATAAAAATGAAAAGATCTTTGTTGCTTTGTGGTTTTGTTTGTGTGTATGTTCTTTATGCATTCCTAAACCATTCATCCGATCACTATGAAATTTTTGGAATTTGTTCACTACATTCCCGAGATGGTTTATGCCAAATGTTTCTCTCCTACGATCATCAGATCGTACATTTTTTTACTTTTTGCGTATTCCCGTATAGCGGGGAAAGCACGGGAAAGTGGCAAAGCATGGGAAAGCGGCAAAGCACGGGAAAGCGGCAAAGCACGGGAAAGCGGCAAAGCACGGGAAAGCAGGAAAGCGGGATAAAAAATTCCCGGGGAAAAGGGACAATTGTGTGCACGAGGTAGTGTGACCGAGCCATTTAACCGGAAGCCACAGCAAGGTGTGGCCCGGGTCAGCTAGTCAGATATAAACGTTGTTTATCGACGATCTTGTTGATATTTTATACAGGGGGGGGGCCAAAAATAGATGTTTCGATAGAAATTTGATCATAAAATTGCAAATCTTTAATTTATTCCTTTAAAATTTGGCACACGTGTTGGTGTTTACTTTCTTTATGAATTGGCATCACGCACAATGACGTTATTATTCGAATTCTTAACGCTCGCGATACAAGAGCAAAACTCGATGTCAAGCAAGCTTTTTCCACAAGCCATTGACTTAATTCACGGCGGCTTCCATTTCCCATTTCACATTTAAGGCTTTGCTATTAAGAGCAGATTGCTACCGTGCGTCCACTGCAACTGAGATGATAAAAAATATCCTCGCTCCAATGTTTTCAATTGCAGTGGCCGTTCCTCTGTTGTGCTCTTATTGGTGCTTTGGTGTGCGGTTCTCTGTTGGGGAAAGAAAAACCACCGTAGCACTATTCTAAGATCCCTCATGCCTGCTTTAATGATATATAGACTTTTCTTTTCTCGTATTACTAATCTTTTAGACGATTTTAGGAATGATCGTAGAGATTAGAAGAGAGTGGGTCTTTTTTGGGAACGCGCTTGAATGACAAATAGACCTTTCTTTCTTCGAACTTCTAATCTCCTTGGTCATTTAGTATTCACCGAAGACTCAGAATAGTTTGTCCTCGCCACTTCTGACCAATGAGCAAACATATTTGTGGGAATCGGATACCACAGGTGCTAAATCTTTTTTATCTACAGTCAGCAGAAGTCAAGGTGCCGTTACTGAAGAAGCAAAATCTTTGTTAAAAGTTGGAAGTTCATAGTTCCCGACTTCTATTTGGCTACTTTTTTGGTGTAGACAGATTTCTCAAAAACTGACCGTTCTTAAGATAGATGCATTACACAGTGTGTTCACTCACGACTAGGCATCAAGTGAGCCGAGTGTTTCAATCGTCATCGAAGAATCATCTTGCTGTGACGATGGTTGATTGATTAACTCGGAACTGGGGTCGGATTATTGGTTTCGCGAAGAGGTTCTTCAGTGAAGCGTAATAAATGTGTAAACAATTAAATAATTTTTAAATAATTTTCTTAATGGCTCTATTAAGCTAGTTCTCAATCTAATTTTGTATTTGGTATTGAGTTAGGTGACTGGCAATGAATTAAAGAAATCGATTAAATCAATTAGTGATTATATTTGAATGTAGAGGCATCAAAATGAAAATAATTTGAATCTATAAAACAGCACCGATATATTTAAATCTTATTATACAATGCATGCAATTATATTAGCATCTGGAATTTTTGGCTTTCTTTGATCACATGACTAATGAAACCGGTAGGGGTACTAGTGTCACTTTAGTGACTTATTCACAGATAGTTTAAACATTACAATTACAATTTGTACCCACAAGCAGCCCCCAATAGAGGGGCCTATGGCGGGGGTCGAACGACCAGTTGTAT
>JAQGBY010004837.1:0-15762 GCA_034698785.1 Mycogona germanica | reverse complement strand
TATTATATTAGAAGGGTTTCGCCAACTCTTATCGCCTTTTTGGGTTTGCGTCCAGCATTCCGTTCATCCCTATCTCGGTTGACTACAGTTGATTGGGAGGAGAAAATATACAAGGTATATTCTGACCGCGGCAGTGGTGAGTTTGTTGTAGATGACGACGGCCGGATACCCGGGAATGCAGTAGGTGACGCGGATCTTGCTCTCTCCGATCTGGAAGTGGTTGAGTCGTCGCTGGCTCTCCTCCGCATCGGCTCCGCTATCGTACTCCACTAGGCCAAAACCCAACGACTGACCGTTCTTGGTGGCGATCTAAATGAAATTGGGAAACAGGGAATGAAGAAAAGTAATTAAAAATCGTACAATTTTGACCAATCCTCCAATTGATGTCACTCGACAAGAAAATAGTTCCAATTTCACCATTTGAAAATTTTAATTGCCAATAACGCAATTTAGGACTGAACGATGGTTTCAAACAGGGGTATGTTATAACGAATGTAGAAGTAGAAACCCACTGGACACGAACTGAGAAACCGGCGACGAGAATGAAATATCTAATAAAAAAGAAACACATTTAATATTTCCGACTCATGGTATAACAGGTCACTGCGCCGCGACCAGCCCCAGATGAAGGACGGATCTCCGAGAGCTTGCTTGGGCGATTGTATTTTTTCGGTGCAGTCAACCACTATATTGTAACACGCTAACATCGGAAAATAAATTTAGAAAATAAAATTATACAATATAATTCAATTTATTTTGTCACCTGTTATACCGTGAGTCGGAAACATTAAATGAGGTTTTTCTATTTTGATATTTCATTCTCGTCGCCGGTTTCTCAGTTCGTGTCCAGCGGTTTTCAACTAACTCGGTTAATGTGTAATATTAATAACATAATTTGAGAAATGCCAAACTATTGGCTATTCATTCATTAATATTTTTATGCAGTACACGCATGTACGACTCGTCGTAGCCCATTGGTTTAGCGACTGACTGTGGCTCGGCGGTCCCGGGTTCGATTCCCGGCGCGGGCTCTCGAAAATTTCGATCCCGGGGTACTGGACGTAACGCCTGTAGCGCGGTTGTCTACGGTTGATTGGAATTTAAAAAAAAAATGTAATTTCAAATCGCGTTTAAATAAGTGACTGTACTATAAATTGTGTCTGATCACTCACTCAGGAATTAAATTAAAAACAATAATTAATTAAGCACAGGGAACGGGAAAAACAGGAAGGACGCTTGGTACCTGACAGTAGGACGGATGCTTGTGCACGCTAAAGATGTTCCTGAGTTCGGCTACATCGTCATAGTCGGCCGGCAGGTGATCGACAAACAAACACCTGGAGTGAAGGCTAGCGTACGTCACATGATCCGGGTCAAGCCAGTTGCAGTGCAGGAGGCAGTCGCCGATGCGTTTGCGGCTCAACAGGTGGCGCGCCTGTTGCGCCACCTCCATCGACGAGTACTCGACGAACCCGTAACCCTTGTTGGCACCTGCGATGTGAACCGGCGACAGGAGGGCGACACCAAACGGCGACAAATGAAAGGGGAGAAAATACAGGTGGCGAGAATCAGCCAATTGGACAATAGGTGATCGAAAAAGCCACATTTGTGTTAGCCTTTGTGTTTCAACACGAATTTTGCAAGCTTGACAGGTAATAATATACAGGCACACATTTTATTATTTTTTTCAAAATATATAGGACTGGTTAATACAATTTTTTGTTTGGTCAATTAGGAATAAATCAAATTTCTATCGATTAACTACTCGACCTTAGAGTTTACGTCAACCAGATACAAAACGTATGGTACGTGTAGAATAATTAATTATACAGGAAGTGAATTTGATGTTTTTAAAACCTCGTTGATAAGCACAAATAAAACAGCAGCAGGAAAAATAATTTTCAAAGAGGACCTCCGGTACTTATATGGTTGGTCAATTTATAAATCAGTTCTGAACTTCCGTTAGAACCGGGTCTATGGAAAAGTTATAAGTGTCATAATAACTTCACATTTTTATAGCAATTCTTTCAGATTCTCTCAACGTTTGTCCAGATGATTTTAATCCTCTTATCAAAAACAAAATCGGAATCGATGCCACCTCAGTAAGACTAATCGTTTAACGCTCACAGATATAGCGGAAACTGCATGAATCATCATCGGCAGCATCAAAATTCTTTCATCCGACCTGTTTTAAATATTTTTCCACGTGACCACTTCACTTATGACGTGAGTGGCCACGCCGTGGTCAAAACATTTTCTCCGTCCGGTTGGTACTCACCGTCTCGTTCACTGCGCAGCAGAAAGCTCCTGGCCACCGGCCCGTACGCCTGCACCAAATCCAGGAACTCCTGCTCGCTGAAGAGAAGGGGAAGGTGTGCCACGCACAGCATGCCCTGCGTGCCAGACGGAGAGACGGAAACGCGCTGCTCGCGCAGCTGGTGCCGGACGGCCACCGACGATGACGATTGATGCTGCTGTTCCGGATCGTCGTGGCCGGAGGAGGCGGACGGCCACTCGTCCAGGCTTTCCGGCGTCATCGGGGTCACCTTGGCTGAAATAACCGGACACAAGTCGGAGAAAGAAAAGAGAAATTAAAAATAGTTGGTCAATGTTTGCAATGTCAAAGCAATATTTCGAACTGATGAAATCGTCGAGGGGTTCCTTTTCTCATCAGGTGTCAGGGTGCATCTCTGTTACAAACTACGTATATTTGTTTGGAAATTCGTTACGAACGCTTACTTGAATGAATATTAAATTTTGGCATGCTCATGGAGTTTTAAGGTTGGCCATGGCGGCAACGACGCACATACGTTCTCAAGACTAACCCACGCTATTGGCAAATTTAGCAATCTTTTAAAATTGTAACTCTGTATACGTTTAGTTACCAACGAAGCCATACGTCAGTGATGGACGAATAACAGCAGTTAAACCGACTAATCGAGCTCAACTGTTATTCCGCCTAGCAGAGGGCGTTCCCCCAACGGTGTCGTCAGCCTCCCCCTCCCCCAACCCTCCAGGGGATGCCTCACCAAACGCGTGTTGGCTTTGGAGGCAACGCCCTAATCGATTATTAGACACCCAGAGTCTTTTCTCAAATGGTTTAACCAATTACGGCATTGTGGTTGCTGCGCCAGACATTCGGCTAGCCCGGCAAAACTGGCAGTCAGTGTTCAGATAAATTTTCAAAGTGGCATGGCACATAGGATAATTTTCTTTCTTCAGATATTCTGTATTTGTATATCACACTACAATCTGTACCCCGGGGCGGGCTACGAGAGCCAACACCGGGAATCGAAACCCGGAACCCGACGCACTACAAATCTGGAATAGCCTGACATAGACTGGATAGAGCTTGTTAAAATAGGACATTCCATCTTTCCCCCAACTGGTCTCTTGGTCCACGCCGTAGGCCAAGTAATCCTTGTGGGTTTCTTGCGGGTGCATATTGTAATTGGAACAGCTGAGATGCGACGGAATTTCCCCAATATTTCTCTACTAATCTAGGGAAGCACGTAGGAACTTATCGCTACGCCATATACGAACTGGTCAACTTATTGTATAATAAAATTGTAGTCATATTATCGCTGGTTCAATGCGCTAGTCACGGCCACTCAGAGGTTGCGTAGTGCTCCCCCATAGAATGTACGTGCCACGCGGCCCGCTGTCCCAATACGGTTGGCCAGCTCAGCAGGACCAATCGAGGCCCTTGCGCCCGCGCAGAGTGGTCTAGTCTAAATGGCTGTTGTCGGTTGTGACTGAGAGCCTTGGCAGATAGCCAACCCATCCACCATCAAGATGACTCATCGTCAAAACCAGTGACACCTTACTCATCTTTCCTTGAGAATTAGTTTGGAATTTTACATATTTGTAACTAGGACAGCATTCTAAAGAAAAAACCTATTTCATTTGCAAAAGCAATTTTTTTTATTGTTTTCTAACTGTTACGAACAAAGATTCTGAACCTTAAGAGCATCCGGGAATCAAACCCGGAAACATTGACTCATGCATCAAGACCTATTTTTAACGGGAAGTGTCGGGAAAACACAGCAAATTAGTTTCTTGAAAATTTTAATTAGTTATTTTATCTCATTTCAAAGTTTCGATTTTACGAGACACTGAATTGGCGCAAAATTGCGTAACAGCCGTTTCCAAAATTACTAATAAATTAGAATTTCCTACCCGAGACTTGTGAAATGTGTATTATTGCCCTATTATTTACAAATATTTATTAGTATTCACTAATTATAATTTATATTCGAGTATCATTTTGATTCGAAATATCGCCTCAGATAAATAAGAGGTAATAATCCACAAGAAACAAAACAAAAAACCAAGTTATTTCACTTGGTTGTGCAAAAAAAAACTTACCTGTTTGTGATGCCCGATTCAGCTGAATGCTCTTAATATCGACAGACTTCAACAACTGGTGGATGTCCTGCAAATGAAACAAATAAAAATACCTCTAATTTAGCACACAATTCAATCTCTGGCTGTCATCAGTTAAAAATGTGCGAGTTTTTTTTGTATTCAAGGAGGTATTATTTGTCTCCCATCAGTCGGAAGTCACATCAGAAAGACTAATCGTTTAGCGCTCACTTGACAATGGCGGAAACTTGGATAGGTTCATCATGTGTGGCTTACGACGGACTGCGCGACGACTTATCACAATGTCGTAAAAAATGCATTTTTTGCTTTTAGAAACATTATGGGACGCGTTCAAAATCTTGAAGCGCATACACATTGAATACACATGTAGCGGCGGCACCGAGAAACCTTACGGTCTACAATCAAATACGCGGTCAAAAGTTGCGGTTAGCGCTTCCGATTACTACAATCGTTCATTAAAGACCCCCAACCGAGACCTCCATGAATTTTTCGGGAAAGATAATTCCCCCTGAGATATTTGTTAAGGAGGTCCACCAGCGCGTTCGCCCTAAAAAAATTAGTTAAAAGTTAGCCGGTAAGAATAGGTTTCTTCAATAGATGATAATTTTGGACAGACTGTTTAGGAGTAAAAAAGCACCTTTCGAATGATTCTATGAACAGGAAAGGCAGAGCCTCAAATAAAGTTGTTCAGACACTAGCACAATTGAACTCCCGAAAAAAAAAATGGAAGCTCTAGCAGCCATTGTTCGAGGCCATGAATCTTTGGACAACATGCAAATTACAAGATTCAAACGTATTTTTAATGCCCGATTTATTATACCATGGCGCAACACAAGGGCTTAACTTCAACGTTTGAGGAAAACGTAAAATTAATTACACGTGAAACCTGAATTACGGCTAAACCCATTTTCTAAGCTGTTGGCCATAATTTTATTGGATCTCTAAAACCTCGTGAATATTCGCCTTGGCGTGTTGCAAGAGGAAACGATTACAGATATCGCTACTGCCCTCCGAAAGCATATAGACAACTTGGCATTCAATTGAAGAAACAAAACTCTCAAAATATATACACTTACATAATTATTGGAAAACGTGGAACCCACGTGGTTGAACACGTCGGTTGCTGGTCCAAATATAGGCCTCTCCTAGGCCTAGGCTAGCCAGTTAATCCATTTTTAGTCGGCTCCTGGTTCGATCAGAACCAATCGAACCGACACAAACGGTGGCGGACTGGTTGGACCATTCCCCCGATCTCATAAATTTCACCATTTCAATCAAATTTGTCGAAAAAAACATCGTTTTAAACAAAATACGCGACTTTCACGGGAAGTCGGGAACAGCGTGTTCACACCAGCAGATTTCACAATGGGAGTCACAAGAATGGCGGATCATTCACCAATGTAACCAGATTAACAGAAATTCACTTCCAAGACATTTTGAAAATTCAAAAACTATGGCAATTAATATAATTTCCTATATTTTAAATTATCAATTAATGTTATTTCACATTATTATAATAATCTCATAATATTAAAATAATTTTAAACATTAAAATGGTTGAATTTACGTTTTTTATTTTTAAATTGAGATATCTGGCACCAAATCTCTGCGCACATCCGGTTTCGGGGAGTGCTTAATGACATTCATAGACTGCTATAGATTTGTCAAAACCGTGTCGCTTTTCAAGTCGAATACGCCTTAATTGAGATTTTTTTTTAATTCACTGAAGTGACGGATCACAACAGGAAGATTCTGTACCCCTCTCAGTGCTTGGGTACTTTGTGAGAGGCACATTTTCACCAGTACCCCAGCCAGAGCCGCGCCGGGAATCGAACCCGGGACCGCCGAACCACAGTCAGTCGCGCTTAACCAACTGCGCCACGTTGGGAGATAAACCAGATAAACAAAATAATGTATAAAATCAAACAATTAATTAATAAAACAAAAGAAAAACTAAATTGATTTTAACTTTTTTAAATAAACTTAAAACAAAATTCCGCCCATTCTGATTCGAAAATTCACGGGTCACCATCACGCACATGAAAAGCCAGTTACGATAAGCGTCAGATATGGGGAAATTCGCCTTTGCCAAGGTGCGGATTTACTCCCCGCTACAAATTCTATATGAAACTTATTTAATTTATCTAACTTATCTAACCTAACCAACCGAACCAAACCTAACTAACCTACGACCCGTCGTAGCGCAGTTGGTTAAGCGACGGACTGTGTTCGGCGTCCCGGGTTCGATTCCCAGCGCGGGCTCTCGATTATTCGATCCCGGGGTACTGGTGAAAATGTGCCGCTCACATAGTGCCTAAGCACTGAGAGGGGTACAGAATCTTCCTGTTGTGACCCGTTACTTCAGTGAATTAAAAAAAAAACCGTACCCAACTTCACCAAACTCACACAAAACATACTATTTGGCGGAGCGGCGCCATGCTTTTCTGGAATAATTACAGGAGAGTTGAATGTGCCTCTCACATAGTGCCTAAGTACTGAGAGGGGTACAGAATCTTCCTGTTGTGATATACACTTCAGTGAATTAAAGAGAAAGAAAAGAAACGCAGAACGGCACAGCCACTTTACCCATACCTGACGCTTATCATAACTGACTTATCCTGTGCGTGACGTGATCCCAAAATTCACATGCAGCAATGCTCCATCGTCTGAGTACAACTCGCTTCATAAAAAAATCTTTTACTTCGGTCAACATTTGTGTTGAACAAATTTTGAAAACAGAAAAACAACTTTCGAAATCAATAACGTTTTTAGCGAACCTTGAAGTGGATAATAACTTTTTGTTCAAAGCAAATAAATGCTTATGCGGCAAATGTTAACGTGTTAATTTCTCATTTCTACGCGAGATAATTAGTCTTCGCCCAGAAATTCCCCGAACAATCAAAACAAAAGGTGGTATGCAATCGACTTGACAACGGAACGAAGCAATAAACAATTTTAATCTGGTTGTGTACTAATTTCAAAAACACGCGACTGTTATTACTAGGCACCAAGAATTTTAGGTTTTTATCTGTTTATTTCTGCTTGGGTGAAGTGCACATTCCTTCGCACCTCTCACGGCGAATCAGATACCCAATTTGTATAGCACCAAAAAGTATTTTTTCTTATAGATTCAGTTAAAATATGTTTAAAATAGAGAATATTTTGCTGAAATACTGTAAATCGACAAATGATTTTGATTATGTATGAATGAGTTATACGAAGGGTTATCTTCATGAAATCGAAACGATTTCGATAATTCGATTTGCAATGGGAGTAGGCAGATTGCCAACTCGGATACGAATTTGATTAGCGCTCTGTACAGTCCCCATTGAATTCGAGAAAATTGCTCAATTAATTGTTGTGTTGGAAGAGAACAGTTGAAATCAAGATGGCGGTCATAGCCAGTTTGAGGTTGAGTCCAAAGAATTTGACGGTTAGAGCGAGCGGTCTGTACATTTTGGACTTTCGAAGAAGATGCCTACTATGACGTCACGCATACCCAATCAAGGCGCACGCAAGTTGTATTTAAAGCAAATGACATCAACCTTTTATTTCATCAAATTTGACTGTTTCAAAAATGCATGCAGCCACAAATGTCTTATTCTTTGATTCGCAGGCAGAGGCGCTTCCATACCAACGTGTAGATTAACTAAGGAATTGTTCATTCTGTGACGCTTTGCAACTCTTTGGTTGAGACTCATACCAGTTACCAATGAAGGGGGGAGGGAATGATAATTATTGATTTATTGCAATAGACCACCACTAAAACAAATTCAGGATAGATTTATTAATGTCATAAATGATTGCTTCCTTATTACAAGTGCATTGATCGAACCTCCCCTTCTGTGTCCATTTAAAAATTTGCACCCCAAGGAAAAAAGGTTCGGGAGAGTTTTAGTAAAGACCTAAAAATCCTAGATGCATTGTGGATTCCCGCTATTTTTGGCGACCACTTTGCGTACCAAAGTTTGCCAACCGCAGAAGCTTTTTTGCTCAGAGAATTTCAAGTATGCCTTTTTCTCTTTCCCCATTAGCTCATGGGGGATATAAGGAATGACTAAGCTCAAATTAAACTACAATTTCGTGGCTCTAATGGCCGAATGAGGCACGGCTTTGATAAGGTTGTGTTAATTCCGTGCCCAATTGCCAAACAGGTCGAGTTTTTCAAGATTCAAGATCGGTGACGTCACTGCCTGAAAATGTACGCCAACAATTTCAACGAACCTGTGAAATCACTGGTAAAATTTATATTGTTTCCACTTTTTGATAACTCCGTATCTTATCCGGGCGATCAACATTGAAATTGGATACAACCAAAAATTATGCAATATATATCTGGAAAACATCTAAGCAAAATCCGGGTAACTATTATCTTTAATTTTACTGGAAATCAATTTATTTTAAGGTCAATTAATGATGAAATTCGATTAAATTATTCGATTAGTCAATTAATGGTGACGTCATGCGATCGAACCCGGCACCTGTCACTTGACTGAGCATTTTAATCGAAAGTCGAACGAATAGGTGATATTATCGAATAGGTGATATTATCGCTTGGTAGAGCACTGGGCCGGAAATCCAGGGATCCGCGGTTCAACTCCCGGTCTCCATGAAACTATATTTTTCGCAATTACCAGTTCTAATTAAAATAATATTAAAATATTATTATAAAAGCGAGTTCGCCACTCGGTTCGTCTTCTTCATTCGGCCTGTCCCGAATTCACCATTTTAGATATTATCGCTATTGATTAAGTTTCTCGTTTGTCGAGTTTAGAATAAGTTGCCCAAAACAACTAGTTACGCAAACATGATAAGTTGTTTCGTGTAAATTAAAATTATATTTAAATGAATCGAGTTTAAACAAGATTATTAAAACCAATTTCAACAAAATAAACTTACAAAATGGATACAAACCCCTTTTTGATCACAATCATATATGGCAATATCTGATGTAATTTTTGAATTCATGAAATTATAGAAAAAATTCAGTATGTACCTGGTTCGGCGAACTTCCTATCTTGCCTTTCATAGTCGCACGAATTAATCCCCAGTTTTCGACGCGTCACAACGAGGTGGGTGAGTGGTTCGAACCCGCACACACACACACACACAGTCCCCGGTTATTTTTTCTCCAAAAACAAATGGGAGCACGACATCACCACAGATCCGCCGTTATCAAGGCACCCACAATCACAGTCATAGCGAGAAAAAAAATTACGTTTCCTCCTTTTTCAAATCCGACATCAATTCCACAAAACTAAATCACACTGATCAGATTGAAGCGAAATTGGGTATTTAGGCCGTTGCGCTGCTGCTAGCGAACTAAATAGACTTTTTTTTTCTCCACACACACACACTACCACCCCTAGGGAAATCACACGGCAAATGTAGCGCACTTGATCACATTAAATTCCGTTCAGGGCGCCAAAAAAAATGAAAAAAGGACCTTTCGGTTAAAAAGTTATTAGAATATCCGACGTCGGGACGAAAATCCACAAAGTTGTATCCGTGACAGACGAAATATCCCGAAAACAAATCCGAATTCTTGCGCCTCAGCACAATCTAACCACTTTTTCGACTGTCAAGCGCGTCAAGAGTTGTTATTGTTGAATTTTGTTTTATTCTGTTTTGCGAACGTTAGCAGGCAATCGGTCTTTTACGTGCAACAACTGCAGCAAAAATAGCGAAGGTAGTCGAATCGCGTTTCGTAAAATGATAAAAACAGGTGTTGGTTGGGCGGTTGCTTGGTCCGTAGACGACGGCAACGCTGCGACTGACTCTGGAAAAGCTACTCGCGCTAAAACACGTACCCGGACTGCCAGGCCACCACTACCAGCAGCTTCGAGGTGGTGGCAGCGTTCAGGAAAAATTGCCGTAAACCATTCGAAAGTCCAGCTCGCTCTCTAACCAGCAACTTAAGTTCTTCTACATGATAACGTCTTTTTTTATTTTATTAATTTCATTAATCAAGTAAAGCGTCAATTTCGCAAAAGACTATTCACGCATGGCATATTTTGGCCACGCATCCCAGGATCGAATAAACGAGAAAGCTTGCGCCGGGAACCGAACCCAGAGTAGCACAATAAGTACACTACATACAGCTCGATCAACTAAGCAGCTACGGATACTGGCACTTAATTTTAAAACTATACAGAGTTGTAACTCGAATGAACAGCAAATCTTGAGATTTCGTTATTGTTTCCATGCCAATTTCTATGCGGATGTAACGACGTAAATTCGTTTTCAAGCGCCATAAAATATTGGTATATTGTCCCCTCTGAAATATTTTTGTTTTTGTTTCCAATCAACTGTAGTCAACCGCACTACAGGCGTTACGTCCCCCTCAAGGTGCTTAGGCACAATGGTATAATTGTCACTTGGTATAGAATTTTTAGGGTATTTCCCCCCGCTCTCTCAGTACTTATTCTTCCAAATAGTCGTTATCCCTTCAATTTAAGATAACAACACATTCGTAGAGGTATTTTAAGAGTAATTATTCCAACATTAGCATGACAGACATTTTGAAAGCGTAGTAAAATACCAGACACGGAACCGACAGTGTGCGAACTTTTTCCGTTTCTGAACGCGGCTGATATAAAACGCACGCCAGTGCGCTCGCGCAGTAGTACACACTTGGCTCGCTCCCTCGCAGTCCATAGCGCATGACGTCACGTGCCGCCGCTCGCTTGTTCACTGGCACAGCGATGCTGAACTTGTGGTTTTTAATATTGATATTTAATAATCTTAACTTGTGGTTTTTAATATTGATATTTAATAATCTTTTCCAAAGTATGTATTTCTCCTAACGTCTGCCCAGGTAGTTTACGCGTAATCCTGTGGTGGTATCTCTCAAAGCTGTGTCTCCAAAATTCCTATGTCCGCCGATGCGCCTAGTTGCAAAACAATGGGTACTGCATTTTCTGCGGTGAAAACGTCACATGTAAGGTGCCAGATGAAATAGATTTCCATGCCATTAGGATAACAACGTATCATAGTTGAGAATTAAAACAATATTTTCTTCTTAATTATTGAAATAGTATAAATTAAAAAAACGCTTTGAAATTCGGAAAATGTCATTATTTATATGTATATATATTCACCAGATCTGGCGAAAAAAAGTCAAGCGGCAGCAGTAATAAACAAATTATTTTAAACAAAATATATTATTTGTCGAGCAGCTGGGATAAATTAATTATCTTTTAGGATGTAAATTGATATTTTCTCTTCTACACAGCCATTTGGTCGAACGTCTGTTTCCATTGTGATCCTATTCATTCGACGGCTTAGCATCGGTTTTCATTTCATGCAACTTTTTTCAGAATCCTAGAATTATTGAAGCTACACATGGCAACGTTATTTCGGTTAACAAAACAAAATATTTTTCATTTATATTTTATCTACACAAGCACTGAAGCTTAAGGCGCCACCTGCAGTTCACCATAGTGAAACAAAAAACGCCTAACATTCATTAGCCACGCTCTATTCGTTTTTGAAAAGTTTGGCCTCACTGGCCTATAGAGGAAGCGCGGGCACCATCAGCGAAAAGGGGCGTGACTCCACCTAGCGAAAGCGACGCGAAATGACGGGAGGATCAAAAGGGGGTAGGGGTGTTTGGGGAAGTGGATGTGTTGGGGGAGGGAAGAGTGGGTAAGAGAGAGAGAGATAGGTGTAAAAATGAAACCGCCAAGTTCATCACAGCGAGCCCAACTGATGCGAACATCTGTGTGGACCGACATCCTCCTAAGACTAGCTAGCTTTGCTTTTTAAAAAATCATCATCAGAAAACTAATTGATCTGTTTTTGCTTTAATCATCAAACTTAACCCAATATCTCATTAGTCACTTTTTGGAGACTTATCAAAAATGGCATTTCAATATGCTGGAGCCGAGCAATGGTTTCAAAATTTTGGATTGCAAGACGGTCAAAATGGATCCGATTGCAATATAAAAAAATAGTTTAGATTGATTGCAATAAAAATGCGGTGGCTACATTTGGATTTTAAGATTTGTGGGCTCTTCTTCAAAAATGTCACATTGGTGAAACAATATTTTTATGCTCCCATAAAGCAAACCCTGAAATGAATTTGCACAGGACAGCTCTCCTGCTCTCTCTCCTGACTGAGACATGGTCTCGTTATCTGAATATCGGGCCTTGCATTTTGTATGAATGTTATCTGAAATCACGAAATGTAGTTTCCAATGCCTTATCGACTATGCATCGGGTCAACACAAGATATGGCTAAAAACGAAACAAACCTTCAAAAATTACGTTCTGATTTTCAATCTGTTAGAACCCCATTCGCGGGGTTCCATTCTACATTTTCAGATATTACAATTTTTGTGAAGAAGAAACAAACAAATCCAGTGATTTGACTCAACAAAATACAAAAACTGTTTTTTCATTATGCCAAAGCATTAGTAACACAAATGAAAGCCATTATAAATGGGTATTTTTTCAAGAAATACTTGTAGATAATGTGTTTGGACATGGTATAAAATTATTCTTTACTGGTTGCGTGATTCGGTTACATGGTCAACCAATTTAAAACTGTTTAGAAAATATTAATATTAGGTAACACAAGTAATCCCAGGTAAGTTTACCTAACGTTAATTACATGAACAGATGTCAGATGCCTTCAAACCATAGGTGGATTCCGCACCACTTAGCGATCGTGTGTTCAATTACAACCAAAAATTCAAAAAATTAGAAAGGCGTGCTCGTAAAATGCAAATAAAAATCAAGAAACGGCGAAAGCAGATTTGAATCCGTGGTCTGCGGAGCAAACGTCCGCAGTCCATGTGGAGGCCCTCCGGCAGAGGCAGGTGGGGAATGTGTTTGTTGTGGTCGGGGTGAATGGCCGGCCGGGCAACCTGACAGTCCTGTCCTCAGGCATGGCAAGGCATACACACACAACACACAGGGGGCGAAGAATCAAAAGTTGAGAAATTTTTGCACGGCATCCACAGTAATCCAACAGAAGAAAAAAACGAAGGTGGTGATATGAGGAGGAGGAGGAAAGTTTCAGTTCATTTTTTCCTTCTGCATTTTTATATCTACAGTTTGTGGCCATTGGCCTGTCGAGCCAGGTATCATTTTCTTAGTGCGTTGGCCATATGATTGCGCATCAGTTAAAAAACGAATGGTGGATTGGGGGAGGGGGAAGGGGAGGTGGCAGCCCAATTAACTTAAGTGGATCTTTGGCGCAAAATAGTAACCCTCCCCCGCTCAACAAGTGCTCTCTCTCTCTCCAGCTACAAGAAAAATGTGAAACCTTTCGAAATTTTGTAAGGATTTGGCGAAAATCTATATTGTGTGAACGCCACTTAAGACGTTAAACGTGAGCACTCTCGAGTGTTCACTTGAGAGCGCCACCAGTAACGAGAAATGGTAAAATGTGCGCAACCAAGTAATACAAGCTAAGCCACTCTGTTTATTTTTAAATTTGTTGTTGAGTTTGTTGATTGTGTTTGTGGTCATGAGTGATTGCGTCTGGTGACCCGACCCCGGTAGGAGCGTGTAGCTCTTGCACTGGCGACAGCCTTCGACCGAGATGAACTTCCGCGAAGGGTCAAGTCACCTTCCTTGTGACTAAACGCTTGAGCGGGGGACAAGTTCCCAGACAGTCGTAAAAATCGGCCACCTTTCCGTTAGAGCACGTCTAGAACGCAGGTGTTTGGAAATAAGAGAGTTCAGAGATATTTGTTGGCAAACTCTTACCTCTTTCGCCATATAGTCCGATTCAGGCTAACACAATTGAACTCAGAACGGCGCTGCCATCACTATTTCCATCCATTAAAACGAGCTCGTGGTGGCGCTGTGACCAGTGATCATAATCTTATTATTGAATTCCGAACACTCCAACAGTAAACCATCGTTCCATACAATCACAGGATTATTCTGTACGTACATGCAGCGCTGACGACGACGAACATGCTCGTATCAATTGTATTGTCACTGAATCAGTCCAGAAATATACAACTGGTTTGGTAAGATTTGTTAGGATGTCTGGATGATATTAATCGGAAATGGTGAATTCGGGACAGCACCGAATGAAGAAGACGAACCGAATGGCGAACTCGCTTTTATAATAATATTTTACTATTATTTTAATTAGAACTGGTAATTGCGAAAAATATAAAGTTTCATGGAGACCGGGGAGCTCTATAATTTTCGCAATTACCAGTTCTAATTAAAATAATAGTAAAATATTATTATAAAAGCGAGTTCGCCGCTCAGTACGTCTTCTTCATTCGGTGCTGTCCCGAATTCACCATTTCCGATATAATGTAGATTTGCAGAAAACGAATCAGAAATTGAGGATTTTGTGAAAGCGTTCGATTCAAGGCTTCTAAAAAGCAGAAAATGAAACATATCTAGGAATTTGGTAAATCATTATTTTTAATAATGGGCATTGTGCCCGGGACAGACCTGACGAAAAAGACTAACTACAATAGTTTTCCCACGGATTTCTAGTTAAATTTTTTCATTTTAAATAATAGTTTAACTATTAACGTTTACTAGTTAGGGGAACGTTTACTATTATTATATTAGAAGAGTTATCGCCA
Source organism: Mycogona germanica (assembly GCA_034698785.1). NCBI lineage: Eukaryota > Metazoa > Arthropoda > Diplopoda > Chordeumatida > Chordeumatidae > Mycogona > Mycogona germanica. Next base: position 811 of record JAQGBY010004837.1, on the reverse strand, counting down.
AATGTCGTTCGTCTTTTTCGTCCGGTCTGTCCCGGACGCAATACCCATTATGAATATAACCCAGACGTTATTCTTCCTATTCTATCATTATTTTTAATTAATCGAGTGAACCGCAAGTCTGTCTCTCAACCAACTGAGCTGGGGGATCTGAGGAGGCCATTTAGAGTTGCGAGCAGCACTCCCGTCCCAGATGGCATTGACCTTCACAACAAAGTCAGGCGTCACAGGACTGGATAAGGGAGGGGGGTAGTGACGGGGGTACAGGCAAAAAGGCGAGAAGGGAAAGGAAAGTGGAGGTAGGCAGGTAGGCCGACGAGGTGCAAGTGAGTCGTGGGTAGGGGTAGGTGGTTTTCACATCAGCATGTGCCCCCCCTCCACACACCTCAACCCTCCCCCAATAATGAGAGTTGACGTTTGCGCCCAGATAAGGAATGAGAGACGAGAGAACGTTGACCTCGGCTATTTTTTGCAGGTAATTCGCTCAGGTGTTTCAACTTTTCGCCATTTTCTATGGCTAATTTTTGAATCGACTCAATCAACCCACCCCTCCCCCCAGCGCCTGGACAAGACAAGCGTCTCCACTTACCGAGATACAAATTCTGGCAGAACTGTGCTGAATCAATATCATATGCCACCCAGCGCTCTCAACGGGGAATCGTAATACTAAAAGCCCAAATAAACAAGGGATGCCTCGATATACTTTAAATGCAATATTTTTAATTATATTTTATTTCTATATGAATAAGATTTTTTGGAAATAAAAGATGCTGGACTCATCTAGAAATTGGCGACGAACGTGCAATGAATAAAA
>JAQGBY010004836.1:0-15762 GCA_034698785.1 Mycogona germanica | reverse complement strand
CGATTTCACGAGATAAAGTCAGGCACGTGAAAAATCAGTTACTTCACATTTAACGTTTGCGTTTATCGCGTGTCATCATGTTAACGTAAAATAGCCGGTAAATTTAGTTACTTCACATTTAACGTTTGCGTTTAACGCGTGTAAACTTAAAATAGCCAGGAAATTTAAACAATTAGTTTTTTATTTCATTGGTGGTTACTATAAGCCCAGGCAAAGCTGGGAACCCCTCTTGTAGGCGTCATAAAATGATTTTGCTTTATAAGGGGTAAAGACAAATTCACAAACTATTTAGTTTTGTAAGAGTATACGAATAGATATTTGTAGTTATTCCATAAGATAAATTTTTTAAAGAATGATTTGAGACGGATGAAGGAAATCAAAAGTGGACCAGTTTCGGAGCACTGTCACGAGTGAACTATTTGATATCTTCGCGAGTTCACATTCAATGGACGCGTCATAAAATATGTTGTTGTGGCGATAATAATTTTTTTGATTTTCAAGTCATTACTGGCTTCATCAGTTAAGTCATTACTGGTTTCATCACAACCCCCATTTTATTTTATTATGACAATTTTAGTTTTAAAATACTGGGAAAAGGCACATTAGCCAAGCGGAGCCTTCCAATTAAACAATAAAGGCAAGGAACAGGCGCGCAGTCAATGCCTCAATCGATTTATATAAACGAGATCATCGTATCTAACTTAACTTGATTGCTACGTCCAACGATTGCGTTCTAGTCCACGTAATAAGCCTAATTATATGTGCGATACAGTTTATCTGATCGTTTGCCAATAGCGGTAGATTTGCGAACGCTGAAAACGAAACTGAACTTTAGCAGGAACAGAAAAGTAAAAATAAAATTCGTTTGTCGGTAACAAAACTTGGTTTTAGGCCATATTGTTCCCATTAACGATTGATAGATAACACAAGCATGTTGAACTCGAGTTGTGTAATACAAAACGCATTTTTGCTCATTTTTTCTAATGTGACTCAAAATTCCGGGGGAAACTTCTTTAAAATAATTTATTGTTAAACTCCAGATTTTTTATTTTTTTAATGAAAAGTAAGATATAGCATTAATAAGTTACAGATCAAGTTACAGATTAAGTTACAGTTCTGTATTATTTGTTTCAGTTTGCAAAAGATCAAGCCACCCGTTTGTACGCCACAAAGAATAACTTAAGCGAGGCACTAAAAAAGTCGTTAATCGGTTTTGATAATTCGCAACCATTTGTTTACAAACAATATACAATACGCCTGCAACAACTATTTTAGCACTCTTTTAACAGGCCATTAGCGAGGTGGCATAGTCTAAGTGATAAAACATTCGTTACAAGTTTCTGGAATGAGACGTTCTACAATCTAAATTTTTGTTTACAGTCGTAAAATCGATAAAAATTTGTTTTCGTTTTAGGTTGGTTATAGTCGGTTGGAGAAAGGCTTTCCGCGACCAGAAAAAAATATTCCTTGTGTGTGATGGTAAGATAATGAGTTTAATGACTTTGACTGCGGCCAGGTATTGGTATAGACAACGTGACTGTTGGGATTTCCTGATACACATGTGCACCGCGCGGCCACCTTTGGATTTGACCATTAGGAAGAAGAGCGTGTGATACAAATGAAGACAACAACAACAATTACATTTGTCAATTCACTGTCGTTTACTGGCATCATTATGGTTTTACTAACCATGTGACTTTTGCGGGCATTTTCGAGTTGAGAAAGCAATTAGGTAAATCATATTATTTTAATAGGCACAGCATGAGTAGATAAACAAGTTAATAAATTATAATACTGATACTATTATAAGTTAGTAATAACCACATAATAATTTAATATCGATTACATAAGTTAATAAATGATGGAGTTTTAAATCTACAATGTTTGGCTTCAAATTCAATAATTAAATAATTAATGCAGGGGTTTGTGTTTTGATATCAATATTAGCCATTTAGTGAAGAGTCTAACCTAATTTTGCAATATAACATTTATTATTTAATGGTTTTTCATCACATTAATTTATTTGCTGGATTTCCATGACTCGATTATTAAGAGAAATTACGTGTAGTCAGTAAAAACCTATCTGCAAAGCGTTAATTTAACATTCATTTTATGCAATAATAAATGCGATATGAGTGTTCACTGTAATCGGTTTTATTTCAGACTTCACATTTTAGACTTCAGTTATAGACGATTGAAACGTCTTTGTGTCTGTTTTAATAGTTGACGCATTATAATGAGCGTTTGAAATTTAAAATTAAGAATCCTGGAATTCATATTTGACGTAACTCCGGAAAATCAGAACAAGGTTTTGACTTTTATATTTTTTATTGCAAATGAAAACCTGGGAAAGTCGTATGTTCTGATGTCTCCTATCGCGAGCATTGAACCTGTATTCTTGTGTACAGATTCGATTGATTGGAGTCGAAGAGCAATCGACCAGACGCTATCCGCGTCGACGTGCTAACTTTAGAGCAAACAGAAATTCGTTCGCTATAAAAATACGAACGTGAGATTGGAGATACGTTGATGTACTTCGTGTACAAACAAACGAAAGATATAAAATGTGGCTAAGGGCACCGGGTAATGAGGGTAACCCCCTGTTAATGAAACCGCAGCAACGAAAGAAGACACCATTTTCGCGAGTACGAAACTAATGAAAGTTGTATGAGTGAAGCGCAAGAACACAATGTTTATTAATGCGACTGGTATCGACACCCGTAATGCAGCATTCTCAAAAGTAATTGACTTGCAAATAATGTGTCGGGGTGTGCATTTTGAAGGAGGTATCGGTCGACTATCCGATGCTAATAACAACGATTTTGATTTTAAGATTAAATTAATAAAAATTATAGTGGCAATGTATTGTAATACATTTATTAAAATAGCTATAATTTTTTAATTAATATTCCATTTTAACTTCCATTTTTAATCAAATCACATATCTCCATCTAAAAGTCACTGTTGCTTCAACTCTTGTTCATCTTGCTGTCCCGAATGTAATGTACGGTACTACTTAGAAAAATTAAGACGTTTTAATATTTACAACACGTACAAGTAACTTAAAGTATCGTTCGTTTTACTTGATTGAGGTAAACCAATTTTGTATGTGTTGCCAGTATAGATTTTTTTTTAAATTCATGTAAAATAGCAATACGCTAGCATAAGAAATTTAGACATCTACAATAATTAACATAACGTCTTTACGATGGTTGAACTGTTTCATAAACACGCCACATATTACAATAATAAATTAATCTTAAAACTATAAGTTTTCGTTAAGCTTAATTTCATTGAGTGTCGCTTCTTAACGACTGTGATTAATCCCTGTATAAAATGTACGCCCATTTTATTTCGATTTCTTGTGATGCATTGTAATGGTCGACGAGAAAAAACGAGAAAAGAATGAGGTGTGGACATTGCGAGCTCAATTCCTCTGGCGACTGAATAGCACGTGCAGTTTGAGACAATGCATCTCCTCATGAATAAGAAAGGCTCCCCAACGCGAGTTTTTTGTAAAGATAGTTGGTATGTGCGAAAAGCAATATCGGACGTGAAAATATGGACATTTATTTCAGCCACTTACGCAAAGGACAACGATAGCTCACTCAGTATTGAATGAAATCGTAAGAGCGTATGTTATAGCAAAAATGTATTACTTCAGCGATGCAGTACACATAACTTTCACTGATTTGGCTATTTCAGAAACTTTAATTTCAATGCGATAGACTAGCTATATTTTTAAAATGGCTTCAGCAAACGCAAACTGGCACGGATCCGGATAAAAGGAAAGCTAAATCATTTTGGATAACGACAGTCGCTACTATATTGAATGACAAAGTTATAATGAAACCTACGAGCATATTTACGATTCAAATGGTTGATTTGTTGCTGCCCCCGTATGGTCGCAATCACTGCTTGCAGTATATTTGCAATGGCAACGACAAGGCAGTACGTCCCGGAAGAGTCTTTTGCAATGGTCAGTTAAAGACCTATATGAATAGTCTCTGTATTTGAGACTCGGCAAAAGTGATTTCCTGCCAACACAGACGGAGGAAATCGGTTTCAAGTATGATTTAATTGTCGTATTATTTCTCCTTCACCATTATAGTGGCCTTTTGCAAGACGAACCAGCACTCTAACGTTGATCCATCCTCAATACGATCCTCATCTCAATATTGACAACATACCTGTGACACTCTCCGTTCGATAAAATTTACATTTTGCAAATCAAGTTTCCCATCTATGGGTCATTCAAATTTTCCTTATCTCTTCTTAGTCGTATATGTAGGAATGCAAATGGCGCTGCGCTTCGCAAATAAGAGTCTGACCAATAAACAAACCCCTGAATTATTTGAACACGTCTTCAAAACACTCTGGACAAACCTAACAAACCTAAATAAACCTAGCATTCGTTGCATTATTTTGTATTTGATTGTTCAATGATAAATGATAATTTATGGGACATATGCAAACCCATACCTGTACTCCTCCTGAACAGCCTTGAAGGCTCCCCAGAGAGAGAGTGAGTAGAAATGCATCAATTGATGTGGACATACTTGAATAATAATTTAGAACAGAAATCCAACATAATAAAATATTTTAACGCAACAATAAGCAGCAGCCGCCATTAATTACACCAATTACTTCAAGAATCTAGATGTCTCAGAATGCCGATCACATTTTATCGCCATTACACGTATGGTTCACTTGCAATTGCAAATAATTCCTGTATGATTCAGTTTTCCGAAAACCAAAATGTGTTTGAAAATATCTTAAAGTATCTTTAAGATATTTTTTTAATTTGATTTTGATGAATATGCCTCTTCGGATTATTAGGACAAAATCAGGATAAACGAGAGAAAAATAAAATTGGCATCTCTTGTCTTTTGCGAATAGGGAAACTATCAACACAAATATTTATATGTAGACTTTTTTACGCCGTTAATTTTGCGACAGTTGCAGCAAACATTGGCCAGACTGTCTTATGATTTTGAATTCATTGATTTTAAATTCCAGTTTTCTTTCCTAACTTGCCGTGAAAGCGCGATTTAAACAATGTCGTTATCTGAATGTTCAATTTCCAGTCTTTCAACTTGTTGGGTTTAAAGGAGTTGTTATTGCCTCCGTCGCGGCATATATCACCCGACAGACGGACTAGGGACATGTCAGCTATGCGGTTGTTCTTTCTTTTTCCCCAATTTCTTATTTTTGACAGCCAGACGTGGGCTTGACACGAGACATCACGCGAGACATGTTCAATCGAGGAACAATGCCACCGAGTTTTATGGCATCGCCGTGAAGAAAGATTTTTCCAAAACCATTGTAACCAAATATAACCTCTCTCTCTCTCACACACACACACACACACACACACACACACGTCGGGCGATCATGTTAATTTTATGCTGTTCCACACCTGACATTTGTGTTTTCTTTTTTGCATGTGCGACAGCTCTGGTCTATGAACTCAAAACCAGGAAAACAGCATCGCCAATAAATCCTGTCGGTTGTTTAAATAGTAGAGCCCGGACCGTCAATGACCAATTGGCAAGCTCATTTGAGTAAGCATTTTGAGTTTGTTTTGCAGTCAATGCAGTTTACTTTTATATTGCAAGGCACCACTGCCGACAATAAAGGAATTTTCCAACTGATGACTCGATCTGAAAAAGAAGACTATTTATGTGAAGAAAACGCACCTGAATGTTATCGACTGAAATGGTGTACATTCAGGCACAAATAATCTAAACAATTTTAGAAACTATACACAATTATAATCTTAATGAGTGCACTTACAAATCTTATACTCTCCGTAATCGTTTAAAAATAATGGTGAGCATGGATAATATTTTATATGAAATAATTGCTTTCTACGAAAGTCATTTTTTTCAAATGAAAAATGTTAAGTCATGTTTTAAAAATAGATAAACTCTGTATACTTGTGTAAACCTGTTCAGTTTAATTGCATTCTTGTGACAGCATGGTTGCCTGGTTGGCTTAGGCGCAGGCTATAAATTTAAAAATGTTCTAAGAATATATTTGTAGTAAAAGTAATTTCTGTAAAACAAAATGTTCGGAGTTTTAAACTCATAAAAATCACTTAATTTATTAGATGTGACATTCCTTCCCACATCACAAAATAACTATAAAATGCAGGACTGTATATTAGTCAAAACGCATTTTTTTCTTAAAACATCACCGGGCTTAACAATCAAAACTTTCAGTATACGTTTTCTTCATCGGATGTAAGTATTCCGTGGTAGCTACTACATCCTTACTCATATGAGTATTACCCACAAAAATTTCCCAACTATTCTTCACATCTACGCACTCTGCATGATGCAGCGTCCATTTGAAATTAAACGTCTTCATGCTGAGATCCGCACCTATAAAGCATTCGAAGTTTCTAGACAAACAGGCTGACAGCTACCTACACCAGGTGTGACCGCAAGATTTGTATATTCACTTCCCAGATAGGATGGACTATTAGTGACCATATTCCATCCTCTTGCGACCACATACTGGACTTCGATTGGATTGAATACACAAAGGTAAAACGCCTACATTTGACAACTTCATCATAAAAAAGCCTTAAAATAGTGTCACCTGCACTATTTTAACGACGTGATGAATTAATGACGTTTTCGACTGTGATCCAAATACAATTAAGGAGAAACCTTTTCCTGTCTTCATATTTCGCATTTTATGTCAAAACAAATGATAAAAGTACTCGTTTGCTGCATAAATGGCGATATAAATTAGATATAATTATATCTTCATAGGATATTTATGTATATAAATGCATGAATTTTTATTAGTGGGAGAATTTGCTGCGAATATACATACCAATTTAAAAAGGATGAAAATATTCAGTGGCGATTCTTTGACCAACATTTAAGACATTCTAATCATTTGGTTTCGTCGTGAGGGTCTCACGACGAGTAAATGTATCTTCTATTAAAACATATGGATCATTTTCCTGTCACACACTGCGAACATTACGAGTTCATTTACATGCAAATATTCCATTACAACAAAGGAGTTATAAAGTTGTTCAGACCGGCAACATGCGTTGACTGGATCAGTTGCCACATAAAATACCGGACCGAAAGGATTTGGAGCAGTCTATACGACCTCGCTGGCAAACAGTTTTGCGGCAAAGTTCAGGTATGATATCGCAGATTGCATCTGTTGGGCATTCTGGTAATTAATAAAAGCAGGAAAGTCGAAAGTCTTATGTCTAGAAACGGAAGTTTATTTTTATCTGCGCAAGGAAACATGTCGTGTAATAATTAATAACGGACATACATGTATAGAATGTTGAGGGACGCCTCAATTCGCACACAAACCATGGCAGCTAGAGCTAGTCTTGACTTGAAACATGGAGAATTATTTGTTTTTACAATGTTCCGAAATGCAGCTAGGACTCGTACGGCAAGCGGGAAAGAAGAGTTGGAATCCAGTGGTCTCGAGAGTTTTGATTTAAATTACTTTAGAATGCCGACATGAGCGCGACCTGAATGGATTGCTATCATTTAATGGCAAACATTCTGCGTCTGTTCGATCCAGTCCATGTTGAAATTGTTTAATGGGATATCTCGGCACTCGGACATTTTGGTTGTCACAATGGAACACCGCCATCGATTATGTCACAATGAATCAAGTCACAATGAACCACGAAGAGACTATAGGCGTTCACCTGACATGTCTCCCCTCTCAGACACCGCTTTTTATTATTTATATTTAACAAACGTTTTCACACTCGGGCGCACGGTGCCTTACGAGTGCATATGCGCATAGACGAAAGGTTTTGACCCATATACATCGTAGATTCCGTTTCACTTGACACACATAAGTAATAAGACATTCACTGTTTGTGTACCGAACTCCCAACACACACTACAAATCCGTATAGTAGTACCATCTGCGAAAGAACTCAGCGTTTTTTATCCAGAAATTTATTTTTTATTGGCATCCACCTATTTCTATCGATCGATTTTATTTAATAAATTCCTTAATCGTCTATATTTTTTCTATCAAAAGATAAGCGGGTTGGCGGGTTTCGTGTAAGATTTGATGAGTCTAAAATTGTATGCTATTCGTCAAGTGTCAGACGAAACACAATGAAGACCTACCTACGAGATCTTGTTAACGTGTTCACTTCGTCGTAAAATTATACTAGACTTGACATCATTCAATATATTTAATCTCAGCTTCAAAACCCAGTTGTCCACATGTTTCACTATATACTAGGTATCTTCGGTTAACTGACCTGAAAACAGACGATGTTAAGTGATGTTGCTGATTTAACTAAGAAGTCAACTTCAACTTCAAGTCACGGCAATAATGTTAAATTTACTGTATATTTTGCAACAAACACGATTAACAATAAAAGGGTAATATTTATCGACGATAGCGAAAGAGAATGTAATGATTTCTTCCTTGGTCAATTGTTATATTAGTAATTTATATGTATTTTTATATGTTTTTTAAAGTCATAATAGGTAGAAAATGTCATAACAATTAGAATGTTCTAAAGGTTTCCGATAAAGTCAGTTTTTGTCTATGATATTTTATGAGACTCAACCTACTAATATAAAAACTAAGTATACAAATGATAATTCTTTATCTATTGTATATTATATTTTGAAGATATTAAAATTTTAACTTTTAATGCTAATGACGTCTTAGAGCATCTTAACTCGACGCTAACATTTTTACTTCCTCTGCAGAGGTTTTGTATTATAATATTAGTAGCAATTTAAATCTCGTTTCTGTTCTGGACAAGAGGGGTCCATAAACTCCTGTAGTGCAGAGACTACAGTGATGGGAAATTTAAAAAAAAACTTCAATGGAGCGTGCCCACAAAATGGTTTTGGGTTAAACGGCCTTCCATATTTTTCTCACTCAAAGAGAACAGCATCTTGAAAGTGTAAGAAGAGACCGAGATGCTAATTGGTTTACAGCCTTGGTGGTAGCGACTGAAATGGACTCTTACATTTAATAGCAATTCACACGTTGTTTGGTGTGGGTGTCATTTGTATATTATATTTCAATAACGGTGGGCAACATTGTGGATGGTTCACAAGAGGAGGCCGCACGGTGTTTAAATTCATTCATGCTTGCGGAAATATGCTCAGGTGTAAATTGCATAAATGCTTTTACATTTATAATGCATTCTTAAAAGGGGACAACGCACTAACAATAATTGATATTATTAATGTCTACGGCGATTAATGCCGTTAAGATTTATATCCTTCTCAGACAAACATCCAACCATTTTCCTTGAATTTTACTGTCCTCTTCTTTAGACGTGGGATGGTCTGAAATCTTAATGCAATGATTCTTAGTTCTTCAGGTATTAGGTCACATTTTGCCAAAAGGGATTCACGAACTGTGCTGTTTGACCAAGTGTGCGAAAAATTACCGCTAAAAACGATGCAAGTTTCTAAAAATTTATTTTTTCTATCACGTTACGTCGCGTCCATGTTGGTTCATATTCGTCTCTCACAGTTACCCAAAGTTTGCGATTATTGCCTTTATAGTCATAAAAATATAGCAACTAATTCTGCACATTTCTAATGTGCCCACCACAGTGCTGCATCATCACCAAGTGTTGACACATATCGTTGCCAACGATTAGTAAACGATTAATAAATTAGAGCCCACGCCGGATGTCGAATCCGAAACCGTCGTACTACAGTCGGTCCTCCAACCAACTGAGCGTTGACGGGAGCGTTGACGGGATCGTTCGATTATCAATGAATCGAGAAAAATGAAAGATCAACATAATGAACTTAGCATTGTCTAAGTGCATAATCCATTGTCGTGAGACAGCATTGCGATATCGCAAGAAGTTCAAATGTGTATAACAACTGCATGATGCATGAAAAGTATGGTAATAAAATATAAGAGAAATGTCCGTAGTGTCTATGAAAAAAGCCTTTCTGCCTTGATGACGTTGCACCTGATGCAATTTTGTTTCTCGGCGTCAACAAGAACACTGGAGATAATGAAAATATGCAGGATGCGAATTTGGTTGTTACGGAAAACAGGTTGCTACCACAACTTTGCGGCACTTGAAATTCGCCGAAATGCAGTGGAACACACCTTCATCATTGCGATTATTTAGAAATTGATGCTCTCGTGCTGCAACACTACTGGTTGTTACTACTGGTAGTCTGAGGTTAATCATACAGGAAAATTGGCACATGTGGGATTGACAATAACCTTCTACAGGTACAATATTGCAAAATTAATTGAACGAACGAGTTCAACTTAATGAGCAAATTAATAATTATAGATGAAGATTAATAATTGCATGACCATTTTCTAAAAACAAGAAATGTTGAATATACGAGTCAACAAATACAGGAGGTTTCAAAAAATAGTTTCGATGAATATTTTATCAGATCTTCTGAAATTACCTATCGAATCGTATGCACTTTTCTTTCTTAATTGAGCAATTGCATACCAACATTTTGTATATTCTGAAAAAAAAATCTATCGCTTTAACATTGGTTAGAAGTTGAGCGTGCCACTTTTCAAAATTTTGTTGATATCGTGTAATGATGTAATGATCTAATAAATGTAATGATGTAATAAAGGTAATGATCTGGTTAAAAAACTTGAATTAAATCAGAAAGATAGGTACAGAATCTTCCTGTTGTGACCCGTCACTTCAGTGAATTTTAAAAAAAATATATATATATATATATATATATTCGTTGCAACGGAAAATATCGAGCTGGTCATTAATTCCACTATCAGATATCAGTTAGAACACCCTGTACGCTGAGTATGCTTATTATTGGTTAAATGGTGCTATAGACAATTCCTATATAAAATGTTTGTTGAGGCCTACCACTTTTCAATTAACATTTCCACTTTGCATCTCTTAACTTTCAATTGGTACAGTAAACGTATTCTCAATCTTAGAGCATGTATTCTCAAAACTTCGGATGATTTTTCTGATTCATTCTTACCAACATTAGACAAATCAATCAAGTTTAACAGAGAAAATTTTAATTCAAACGCGTTTGTTTCTGAAACGAGCTCTCGTGTCTCAAGTCAAAAGCTTGCGACTCGTCGTAGCCCAGTCGGTATTGCGTCTGACTGTGGCTCGGATATCCCGGGTTCGATTCCCGGCGCGAGCTCTCGAATATTCGATATCCCAGGGTACTGGACGTGCCCCTCGCATATATAGTGCCTAATCATCACGAGAGCTACAGAAAATCCAGTAGTGCAGTTACTTCAATGACTCGCAAAGGAAAATAAATGATGCCTGGATGTCCAAAACGTTTAGGCTGGTCACAGGAGGTGCAAGACTAAACACCATCTTCATGTGCCACTGCCGGAAAAAAAAAAGCTCTGCGCACCCCCAATGACGTAGGTACCTCATGCATTTATGTGCCAAGATGTCTTACGGGCTGGGCTGCCCCCCCCCCCTTCCTTGTCGATGCATATACACGCTGCTCCGAGCCTCTCGATCTCGCCATCCACCTTCTGTTTGCTCATCGCCGAACATCACGTGACAGCCATAGTTGAGAGCATCTAACATGGAGAGGAGTATATAAAAACCAACGCGTGACTGCCTGCTGGCACTTCACATACACAACCAATTCGCTCGCAGTGAGGATAGCGCTTTCCTTTTATTCCTGTTTCTGGAGAACGCGTAATTTGCCCGTTTCGCACATCTCCTTCATCGGAACCGTGTGTTTTCGTCTGACGTGTGAGGGTCATCATCTACCTGACGGAAATAAGAGGACGTTGCATTTGTCGTGTCGCGTAAAGGGGTAAGTCCTCCTATTTGTGAAGAACGTTTCCATATATTGTGCGAGTAGTACTAGTATGTGTCATCTCATTGGGTGAGGATTAATTGAGTCGACAGTTTATTGTGTCGTAATTAATTGGCAAGATTAATTACAATTATTTTATTTTCAGCAGCAAAAATTCGGATAAATGCTTCATGGTTGTAAATCAATGTAAAGCCAGTGGTCATTGAGAAATAGATTGATCGCATCAAATATTTAATAGAATGTCGTAAATTTAAAATCCTTAAAGAGAATCCCATATTTTCAAAAGTGTTTCAAAGCGTTCGTCGCGTATGGAATCACAAATCTATTAATACCAGGATTAAAACCATCTAGAATTTAAAAAAAGTATTGTTCACTGGAGTCTGAATTTAATCGTTCTTTAATCGATTTTAATCGTGAGCAAAAAATGCTGTAATGACCTTATGTTACTCTGCCGGTCGGATATCGGTTTTTGTATAGGCGATTTAAATCTAATTGTGGAAACACAGAATGGCATCTATAGTGTTTGCTAAATTGTCCTTTCAACAATGTATTTAACTGTCAGAAACAATACTTTTTGTCAAATACGTCGTATTTCAATGAAATTCGTCTGACTTATTAGTAATTTGCAGTCCCTATACTCATATACACTTTTATCAGGTTCAGAATCATCCTGTCCAGGTTCAGTTTTATGAACCCCGAGACTGCAAATCAGGTTCAGGATGTCCGTACCCCCAATAATAATAAGTCCAAATAAACTCGCTCTCTCCTATCGCACCACAAAGTAGTTGATAGCATACAAAACCGGTATCTACAGTGTAACACTTGTCAGCGAGCTTGTGGAAATAGGCGTAGGGCGATTTGTCAAAACGCTTAACCGAAGAAGCACGCAATCTAATTGAGAGGGAAAGTTAATATATGGTGATGCATGGCGACTAGGCGTGGCGACAGCAATAAAAACTGACAATATAGGACTAGAAGAATGTGTAGCACGCTTTTGTTGTCAACTTGTTATTATAATGGATGCGGGGATGGTCAATGTTAAGGACGGCATGTGATGCAATGTATTTGAGCAACTCGGTGTTAATGTAATCTCTGAGAGCCTTGTTCCCAGTGACTTCTTTGAATAAATGTTTTTGGAAACCAAAATAGAAGAACCAGATTATCGCGTTTCTGAACATATTATGGCGCTAATCAGAGGCGAAGTTGAAATTAATTAATTTTGATCAATTGATACAGCTTATTTATACATATGTGCATTTTAGTAATTATAATCTTTTGATAAAACAATCGCAAATCTCCGGAAATGTTATTAAAAGCCTAACGCCGTTTCTTCATTTTAGCAGCAATTGAAAGTTCTATGTATGTATAAAGTCTGTTCAATGTATAGTATTTACAATATTGTAATCTAAATCTATCCTCTCTTTTAGTATTGACAAAATGCAAAATATAAAATGCGAAATTTAAAATACGCACGTTTGTTTACAAAATTTACGAATGCAATCTACACCAGGTCCTGAAATGGGAATTCAGAAGATATTTCAGATGATTTGGAGTCATCTGTCGACAGGCAATTAAAATTGCATAAGCTTAGTTTCCTTGATTTGCTGCCCCTAACAAAGTGCTCCCCAGCATACCGACGCGTTGGAAAAATGAAATTTCACAACCGGTTAGTTCTCCCGCGTGTTCCGTGAGTCTCCGCATCCTGTGTTGGTGCAATCTTGTTTGGGTGCGTTTTCAAATGAAAGGCATGACTATGGCGGTTAAAAGTACTGAGCACATCTGCACTAAGCTAGATATTTTCTACATTTTTGTACGCGATAGACGGGACAATTTGTTAATTTGGGCATCGGAATTATCGATAATTGATACCAATTTTCCGATATTTTTTTCTACCCAGTAGCATGATAAGGGATTTTTGGTACTATTGCCTCATCAGATAAAATGGTCAAACGAAAAATAAATAAAATCAACAAGCCATCATAAGCATCATAATCATAACATTTAACATAACATTTAACATAACATTTAACATAACATTTAACATAACATTTAACATAACATATAACATTTAAAGCTAAGACGTATACATGCATAAATTAAATTATATGATATTATAAGTGTATTCTGGCTTTTCACGACGGTACGATTATTTTGATCCAGACGCTCTCGTGTATGTGACAAAACGACTTTGAGATTTCTGGTTTTTTCTATCAAGCTTGATATTTATCCTTTTCAAAAATGAATCCCCATTGTCCATTGTGTTGCCTACCCCACACCTGCATGTATAAAGGTGCGCGCACTCCTGTACAACAGCAGAGAGCAATAAAATGAGAAGTATTCATGAAAGACATCAAGCCTTGACAAGCTACTAAGCGCGCCGCCTATATGAAACCCATTCCTCGAATATGACAGTTTCTCGCGACGTCAAAAACATTTATGGCTTATGGCAGGAGTCAAATGTGAAGGACCTTCGCGCGATGCATTAAAATTTATCCATCCGTTTACCTTGCAAATTATGAACGACGAAACGTGGATTGGGCAATGCGTTAGGTTCGGAGACAACAATAAATGAGAATAGAAACGGGAAACAGACAACAGATACAAGAATCTTTATTCATTTACACTGCAAAAATTAATTATTTAAATACATGGCATTTACTTTTATTTAAGTTATTTTTCATAGTGCATAAGAAATTTACAGCGCCTGTTAGAATGCATACATTGCACAGGTTTCATTTGCTTCCTTGTTGGTCTAGAGGATAGAATCGATGTCAGCCTACGGATCAAAAGGTTGCTGGTTACAGCCGAAGACGTTTCACCAATAGGGAAAATATATCAGAAAGGTTGTCGTAGGGGAAGACACTTGTAGGCGCCCTGCCAAAAACTAATTAGGGCATTGCTGCAAAATACAAATCCAAAATGTATCTCACGAAAAATTCGGGTTTTTATTTTCGGTCGCTCGATTCCATTGACTGAAGAATGTCTTCAGATAAGACTTTCTTTCGTGCGTGTGTAAAATACCAGCATTGGGTAATCAGTAATAAAAGCGTCCCATTGATTTGTTGAACTTAAAATTCCTTCACGTAAACCAGAATCAACATTACGCCAACAATTCCTCTCCGAGTGTCCCGAATCGCATTGATCATGCAATAATCTAAAATGTTTTGCAGTGGCTAACCTACATTCAATATACGAGTACGAATAAAACTCTTTTATTTTTTTTCTCTCTTTACAGATTTCAAATAGGAAAATGTACAAGTTCATTTTAGCAGGTAAGAATTTTTTGTTGTCGGCGGTGATGAGGTTGTCCATTCTGTTTCGTTCGTCGAATTTGGCACGCTTGGAACAGGCGATGCACTCTTTTTTATGCATGTTAAGACGCGGGAAAAGGGGTCCAGTGCCAAAGGTGACCCATCACGCCACCAAGAGAGCGTGATTGCAAAATGTCTGAAGAAAGTCAAAAAGTTAACACTATTTCACAGATTATACACGCACAAACAAAATAATGGGGATAGCGTACAAGTACGAGAATAGACAGTATACAATGATTCCCCATCTACAGTATTTCGAATGTAGGCCGGTTTTCATTTGATAATTCAGTTGATCTAATGTTAAAGTGAACACTACTTCGAGTGGACCTTTTACTACTAGCCTGATAAATTTAACTAAATGTAGAATGCCCATTTAAAAAAACAATGGATCAACACCATGTTAATTTAAAAATATCTGTTTTGGAAAATACTCTGTTTACTAAATGTAATATTATTTATATATACTAATATTATGTAATATGAGTAATGAAATAAGTTTTTGCTTTGGCTTAGACTAATTGCCGGTAACAAAATCAAAATTTTTCACACCCAAGGTGTTTTATATGTGAACAAGCGGGTAAGCCCGTCACGAGGACGGGCGAAACCACAAAATTAAATTTACAAAATAAAAATAAATTGTATGTTAAGATGGT
>JAQGBY010004835.1:0-15765 GCA_034698785.1 Mycogona germanica | reverse complement strand
AGTCACAACCGAAATTTAGATTTTTGTCTCGAAATATAGCGCCAACTAAGCAGGTGTATGAGGAGGTTAACCAATAGACAATGTCTAGTCCCCGGACGAACAAGTTTGTAATGTTGACCAGTGGGGGAACGGGGTCAGGCGATTCAACGGAATATTTCAGAGATTTCCTTCTCTGCTACATAAACGGTGATTAATATTTTAAATTGTGTGAAGACATTGACCAACAAATCAAACAACAAGACAAAACAGTCATACATGTAGCTATGGTCACGTCACAATTTAAAAAAATTTAAGTTAATTTATATGTATGCGCCATATGTCCTACTATTTCCCACTTAAAATTAAAAACATACTTTGCCATTTTTTTAATGCTCTTTATTCTACACAAATTATGGTTGGCGTGTTTTGTTTCACGCATGAGAATCTAGCTTTCCGAGAGAAAGAAAAAGATTTTTGACAGACGGTACTTGCAATTTATTTCTCCCCTAGACAGGGCACGCTTGTAAAAGATATCAGATTTCACAGAAGCGTTAATCTCGACACCAGAACAACATTTCACGGTCATTTTGAGGCTGAAATCAATATGCCTACATTATAGCTTCCCAAGCCGCCCAGGCCTTCTGTTTGCTGACGGGAACTTGGTCAACCAGATTTCAAGACTTTCTCTTTTGATCTAGAGGAAAGGATAGGGCATCACTCTCGGTGAAGCAAATATAAAGCAAAGACGCTAGTAAACCCCCTGACAACAAATTGAAAAAAAAAGAGATTGTTCAGTGAGCCAGGTTACTCCCGCTCGCTCCATTGCCAATTTCGCCAGATTCAAGAGGAAACCGCACTGTCTGCTAAACAGTACATGTATTTCTGGTTGACATTTCCGGTTCGTCACCATCTCGATGAATCGCGACCGGATGGATGGAAGGCGTTGACAAAAGTTATTCGAGAGACTGTTTATCCCCAAAAACTACACCCCAACGTAAAAATAAACAGCGTTGACAACTGTGGACCCAGTGCTGAGTTATGATCGGCTACATTGATTTACCGTGTTATTATTATGGGGCACCGGAATTGCTTCGGCATGCTACAGACGGAGAAGAACAGGGTCTGTGGAATGTGTCGCGCATGTTTCGCCAAGAGGAAAGCGACGACTGCTAAAAACGTGGATATTTTTGATCCTGAAACCCATGTTTAGAAAAACGCATTCTCGCCAACTATCCCGTTCATCTATGAAAACAATTTTTAACTTTTTTTTGCCTCAATGCACGCTGGACGGAAGATATTAGTTGTGTCACCACGAAGTTGTTCCAAAAATAGCTAGCAACTTCATATCCCGTAAATCCCTATTCTCATAGCACACAGAAGTAACGGATAACTTTTAGTCGGCGATAAAAATAAGAATTTCTGCACCTCTAACAAATTTTTGAAATTTTATTGAGCACAAAAACAAAGTATACAACTGAACAATAATTTCGAATACGGAAAGGTCGTTAATATTTTTGTCATTTTTTACACTGAATATGCGTACAAGCATTTTCCCCGAACTGTTCCACGGACTGATTTTGATTTATTCATAAGACCCTTACTAGCAACAAAGTTCAGCGAACCAATGCGTTTATCGCCAACACTCACATTTTTATGTTGCTGTTCTTGGATTCTAATAAACTTGTCTTTTTTTAAAAAGCAACAAGGTGGTTATAAAAACTATTATCAGTACTACAATTAAATTGTAATGGAACCTTGGTGCCTGCGATAGAATCAGATTAACTGGTTCTGCTAAGCTATTTTTTAAAATAAGCTCTCAATATTTCTTACAAAATATTTTTCTCTTAATCCCGCCTCTTCGCGCTGTTCCTGGTTTCCAGACAGTCGCTGCAACCTTTGCATCGCGTTGACAGAAACAGTTTTGGCCATCATCCCAGATCGAAGAAGAGGCGTTTGATCCCACCACACACACACACATACCACCGGTAGCGTTTTCCTGGTCAACCGCGACACGAGGCAACATGAATAGGCAGAAACAGTCGAAAGCTTACTGGACCGTGACCAGGCCCTGTATAGGAAGAGGAGAACTGGAGAAGCGATGTCGACATGCAAACTCGCAATCAGCCTTTTATTTCTCGACGCCCCCCCTCGCCCCTCCCTCCATCAAGAAACAGATTGAGCTGTGTGCAGCTCCACAGTTCGTCAGATTTACACGATCTGCCAAAACCAAAAGTATATGCACCTGCACAGGTAGCTACAGAAGCCATTCGCAGATATATTCCTGATTCCCAATGTCATAAGCTGGCGACTATTACTGGATTTTGATTGCGTTCCAAGTCAACATTATTAAAATGAGCCATGGAACCAAAGGACCATGGGGCCTCAGGAGGATACAGACGTGCCCGGTGAGAAGTTCGTCAACACATCCGCCATATCAAAATCAAACAATCCAAAACTCGAATATAGGGGGTGGTGTTCACGTGACAGAGAGATCAGCCGCTTTTGTTTGTTCGTGGCATTTCAAAATTCGTGTTTATTCAGCTCAGTGGTGGCCACACTTTGGAAAAATCGCACGTTTAGAGTGATGCGAACCTATCGGTCATAATCGAAGGAGACAAACAAAAATACTACAATCAAGAACTAGTAATGGAGTACATGTTTAACTTCTGTATCTGCAAAATTCATTGTCGAACCCGAAACTTCGTTTTCTTAATTGAATGTACTTGTTGCCGTTAACGGTTTTTGCGTCCAGCATTCAGAAAACGTTTTCCTTTTCATAAGATTAAGATCCCAGTTTCCAATAAAATTTGAGAATTTACTTGAAATTTGAACACCGTCTCGTCTTCCCTCTCTTCGCCTTAACCTACACAGGACGTTACTCCAAAACACAGGTGTAGCTCATAAAACCAGATTTTAAAAAATGTCTTAAAAATTTGGCAACAACTTTTTTTCTTCTTTTTTTTCTAAAAATACCAATCCGAACACTACTTTTCCCTCCCCACCATATCCCATAGAAAATATCTTCCTAATTACTCGTACAAGTTCAACTGGCAACTCCGGTTCGAAGATTTTATTACAACCGCAGCGGGCATTCGCACGACATCGTGAACAGGTAGGTAACCTGTTGAGATCCAAACGCTAAACCAGGTTTCTAATTATTTTAAGATTCCCCACGCAAACTAGTGTACGAAAACCAAAGAATAAGAACGAGAACTGAAACTGTTCGAACGCCGCTATTTTATCACACAAAACAAGCCTAAGACGACTACTTTTTTTTAAATCCGGGAGAGTGACGGACGTTTATGTCGAAACAGACACTGACGAGGGGTCTCCGGTGGATTTTTAGGTGCAGAACCAGCTCGGATGTTTACCCTAGTGAGCGCGTCTACCTGTTTGGTTCGGTCCAAGCGTTTTGGCCGCTGGTGGAAAAAGCGCGGAGAAAAATAGCAGACGTAAAACATGTCCGACAGGACGGGCGAGCGGATTAAGACTTGGCGAGAGAGTCGGCGAACATTCTTGGGATTCCTGCAGTTTTACCTGTGCGAAGGTAACCTGGTATAGGGATAGAGGCGCCACTCCGGTTCAGTCCCTCGGGGATGGCTGACCCTACGGGTACTATACACCTGGCAAAACTGGGCATTCCATGTGAATGATTGATGACGATGTCAATGAGCTTGGTCACCAACTAAGACATACTTGGTTAAAATTGGCTTTGTTCTTGCGCAAAATTAGAAACCTATGGGGTCGATTTTTGTTGGGGAGGAGACAAAAGCATCACATAAGCTCGTAGTCGCCGGGGTCAGTAAATTGTCAAAACGCAAAGGCCTAGTTAACAAAAATGTGACATTTGATTTCAAATTGTATCTGCTGGTGGTGTTGATTTCAAGTCACCAATTCGGGGTTGCAATTTTGAACTTGTCAGTGTGTTTATTAATTAAAAGAAAGGGATCAGGAGCCGATGGCAGTATTAAAAATCGCATTTCGCAAATCTAAATTTTCTTATCTTCGAGAAGTTTTAAATTTCCGTTAAGACTATCTTCGTTGCAGAGTTTCTAATTGTAGTCCTGCAACTCCCATCGTTTTATTTAATGATAATACCGATATTTCTATTCTATAACTGTGATGTGACAAGTCGAAATTAACCCTGGTCATGGACATTTATCGCCAGTATTTCTTCAGCACAACTTTATTATGTAATCAATATACTGTATAGTTTGAAACTTTTTATAAATTCTATTTCGTGGATGCTACAGTTTCCAGTTTCTTTTTTTGTATCCAATCTCATCTCCGTCATGTTTTATTGTGGTCTCGTTGCCCGATAATTTTTTTTAGAACTTTTTCTATATGAGAGGTGGTGAGAAGTTCGCATATGCCTGAAGCGGCGATCGGATAATTGATCCACCCCTTTTCCATGCAGCGGGCGGTTGCGGCGCCAATCGACACGAGATTGGCCGCGTCCCACCGGCGCCTTCATCACGAACGCGATTACTTTATTATTCACGCAAACACACAAAAACACCTCACCATTGGATAGCACATAAGAGAATGGAGGAAGAGGGGGCAGATGGGGGTTTGCGCGTATTTTCGTGTGTTGTGGGGATGGGGAAGAACTGATAGGCACACAACAATATTGCACATATGGGTCGGTGCAGCGGGGGTGGTTCGATCGGAATTTCAAACGTTATATGTTCCAGCATCTACGTGACAGTGGGGATGGGAAAAACACCCCACACAGAGTGGACACATTGTACCGTCGTGGCTAGAAAATTATTTGCTTAACCTTTAATCAACATGCTACAGATGTCGAATTGAATTGCTGGCAACACGAAACCAAAAATCGTTTGACCACGCGTTACATTCGGGGAAGAAATATTTTATTTTTCAAGAGAAATTACTATGGTCGCAATATTGTCCTGAATGAATTTAAAAATTAGATCACTTTCATTATCAGTGGAAGCTTGGAAATTTGACGTGGTCATTGTTAATTGTGCGGATTTTAATAAATAATCGAATTTTATTTTTAAAAAACCTTGGAAAATCACTGACAGCTATTTGAATCATGGAAAGCAGCAAAACTAGAAAACCTATAATACCTGAAAACTGAACATTCAGTCTTGATACATGCGCGTTATGAAATTAAATACAAAAAATATTAGAACAAAAATATGTCTAGTAAGGTGTTGCGGCAAAAATGTGGCCACCACTGTCGGCTAGAATGTATAACGCGGTTTTGGTCGCAGATCGGTGAACATGCCAATAATTGGAACCGGAAATGCCGGATATTTTCTGAGCCGCGCTCGAAGCACGCAACCGATAAACGCGGGGGGTTGTCGGGAGGATTTATTGACCAGATCGAACGGAAATTATACCAGACCAATGTAGGTAAACTCAATATAATGTTATAAAAAAATATAGTGGGTTTGTTCATCCGCCGCGTCGAATGGATTCATCCTCACCACCATATTAAGATATCAGTCACATTTTTAGATATTTGAAGATATATTGACTATCAACGCAGGTATATTTAAAATTATATATTTCACCAGGAAATTAAAGTACACATGGAATGAGGAAACTTGCAAAACATTTATGTATGGTTCGTCCCTTAATTATTTCCCGAAAAATTCAATGCGATTCATTCATTTTGAATACAGGCTAACAGTTTTATCAACTCAGACTAAAACCATCACTCACCCAAATAAATCATTGTTCAATTTCAAAGTGGTCAAGTACCAGAAACAATCGATTCACATGCATACAGGGCAATTTATAACAATTGAATTATTGGTCTCACACGTTTGTTCTTCATTCAATTATCACACTGTCTAACATTGAACACGATACTGCGCACGGGACTCCAGTATACGCAGTGCGTTCACCAACCCTAACTCTGATTTTTAAGGTGCGTCATGCACATGTCTCATAGCAGGTGGGGGATAGTCCATGCAGAGTAATGCAGAGAACAAGGTGCGAATTTAACGTTTCAAGGCAGACACAATCACTGTAAGCGTTGACTTAACGTACATTTGCTCCCACCAACTCAAATACAGACCGAAAGACAGGTCCCCCCTCCAGAAATGCGATTTTAGGGTGCGCCAAACCGTTAACAAACTGGTACATTTCGGGCAAAAATAAATGATACGGCTATTTTTGCTCGGCGGCGGAATTAAAATTTTTATTAAATCTTTCACGCTTCATCGCACAATTATCATCCACATAACCATTACCACGATCACAGTTAAATTGTTTAAAAGCTAAGAAAACGACGCAACCACTTTTTAAGGCGTGCCAAACAGGTAGGCCTGAATTTAGGCCCGAGGCGGATAAACTTGTAAACACTTTTCATCAACCACTTCAATCTCAGATATGTCTCCGCACCATCAAAAAGTGATCGCGACAAATTCGATAACGAAGACGAGGGGGGGGAGCCCTTTCACAGACGACCTTCCCTTCCCCTTATCACACGCCGATAGACGCTAAGCAAAGAGCAGCCTCCACACAGGTAAACTGGACGGGCGTTAGGCCTACTCGCTCTCCCCTCCCATCCAAAGGTATGCCAGGGTGACCCTTCTGGTTGGCATCAAAAGGGTAATTTAGGGAGACCTCGGTGCACCGGGCCCAATCCTACAGGCGGACAGGGACCGAATGGATGTCGGTGGAGGTGGAGATGAGGCTAAATCGGTGTTGGCGAGCCGATCAGGATGAAAGATTAGCGACCCAACCCACCTCAATCAATGCACGACTCGTCGTAGCCCAGTCGGTATTATGACTGACTGTGGCTCAGCGGTCCCAGGTTCGATTCCCGGGCACGGGGTCTCGAATATTCGATCCCGGGTACTGGTGAAAAGGTGCCAATCGCCGTAGTGCCTAAGCACCAAGAGGGGTACACAATACCTGTAGTGCAGTGGCTACAGTGAATGGAAACAAAAAAAAAAGTGATGCCCGCCAATGTATGTGGAGGCCATCTTGATTGCTCATCGCTGGCAACGGACATAACACTAGATTCGCACTGAAACACCATATTCGAATCGAGAACGGGCGAGTTAACACGAGACCCCTCTGGTGCTCCACAGATATAGGAAGAATGGAATATGAATTCGACGCACCCAAATTCCGATCCGGATTGACCGGTGAGAAAGGCGCGTATACTAGGCGGGGCTCGCTTGTCCAGCGATAAAACCGTTTCTGGCGCGCATCAAAATGTATTCCAGGTTTGCGAGAGATTGAACTGATAAAGGAATTTTATGATTACCTTGCTACGAAGCCGCCGTTATTCCTCGCCTTCTTCACAAACACACAAACATATCACTCACGTCGCGAAAATTTTAGTAAAAATCTTGGAGCGAGACGCTGCAGCCGCGACGCAGGGATTTTAATGAATAATATTGTTGGTGGTACAGCAGTGCTGCCAGATGGCGCATGGGGATTTCCTCTCCCGTGGCCAATGGAGGTGGCAATATAATGACAACCTCTGACCAATCACGAGCTTAGTGTTTCGTGGATCCGAACAATCAATTATGCTTATTTCTGTTAACGTAAGCAGTTTGTATTCTTTGTCATGAAGCACTACGTTCGCTCATTGTCTAAGCGAATGTGGTTAAATTCAACCCGTTATTTTCCTTTTTTTTCAAATTGAGAAATTGGCCGAAAAATACAGAAATGCAAAATAGATGTTTGGCATTTATTTTGGATATAGTTGAGAATGATTTGTCGCAAATTAATTTTTTTTGGCTGATTTAAGAAAAAACACAATATTTTTTCTTGGCGGCAAATTTGAATATGTTTGGTGATTCGCAAACCGTACGAATGCCTAAGGAGAAACATTTTCTTTAAAAATTCTATATTAATATAATCGATGAATGGAATAGTTTTCGGGAATCGATACAATTTCAAAATCTTTAGAGCAATTACAATTACAATATATACCCACAAACAGCCCCCAAGAGAGGGGACTATGGCGGGGGTCGAACGACCAGTTGTATCTGAGATATTTTTTAAGGAGGTCCAGAACTAGAACTAGAACCCCCCAGGAGGCGACCTGGTAATTTTGCCTTAATTGGCCTAGAATTAAAACAAAGCTTCTGAAAACCATTTTGGCATTAGACCCACAGCGCTATTTTTTTTAATGTTTGATGCCCCAGTTTTCGTATTTGCCACCAACTACATTTTTTCACCTTTCGAAATTAATCGAGAAAATTGCGATTTTGCTACATTTAATAGAAAAATATTTGTCTACTCCCCCTTTTAAGACGCTCTAAATACGACTCGTCGTAGCCCAGTTGGTTTAGCGACTGACTGTGGTTTCGGCGGTCCCGGGTTCGATTCCTGGCGCGGGCTCTTGAAAATTTCGATCCCGGGGTACTGGTCGTTCCCCCTCGCACAGTGCCGAAACACCATGAGGGGGACGTAACGCCTGTAGTACGGTTGACTACAGTTGATTGGAAACAAAACAAAAGATCATTTGATCTTACACGCTAGATTCACAGTGTACTGCGATTTAAATAATTATAATAAGTGCATGTATGTTTAAAACCTTTTTTAATATCGGAAAAAGTTACCATGGTCAATGTGGCAGCCATATCGACAGAAATAAATTAATGAGTAGTTTATCTCATAGAAAATATCGCTTCCAGGATCGTCTTCTGTTGCATACGAGAAGTAAAATAATGTATAAGGATTAGGGTGAGCAATCACGCAAGGCAGAAGCCATGCAGGAAAACCAAACGAAATGGGAAGCTTTGCAAGTTTCGTTTCGCTTGCGGTAGATGGCGATGGCTGTCTGCAGTGATCTGTCCTGAGCATTGCTATTCATGTGGCGCTAAATTTGAAACACATGTTAAGTTTAATGCAAAACGCTATCTTAAAATATTGAACAATATATTTCTCACCATTCGTTAATTCACATATGTATTTTAAATAAATTTTATAAAATAAAAAACTTTATTTTATGATCGTCGTGGGGGAATGACGACGTCCGAAATGGAACACAAAGACAATATTTTTTAATTATTTAAATTTACTTGGTAATGAAAGTGATAGGAGAGTTCAATCGTTTGTCTTCGTGTTTCGCAAATCTTCATATCTTTTAGTTTTGTATTTAACCGAGTATTGCCAACTCGGACGTTGCCGTTCCCCCCAGTCGTGTCCTGTGTCTTTGTTTTAAAAAAGGTAGTTATTAAGAACTGTATACTAGTACAACATAAAATTATTTGTCACACAAGGCAGATTTCGCAAGGTCCCGATATCTTTCCTAGAATAAAGAACAAAAATAACGGCCCAGGTTAGTTAGAAAGCCATATGATGTTTGGATAACTGCAGTGCATACGTCATGACGGATTGTGTTGACGTGCACATGGGATCGAAGATCAAACCATTAATCAACAATTGGTCAGTGATTATGCTGGTTTTTATTGGTTCTTGGTTTTAATCATAAAAATGACCACCAGCGTTTTCGTCGAGATTAGTGAATCCACGTGACGATCACTCCAGTATGGAGGTCCGGGGTCGATAGTCGTAGTCGAAACCACGAAAATATTGTCTTGCCCGGCGCTGAGAAAAAACATCGAGCTAATAACATCATCCTACCAACATAAATATTTTGAAAAGCCATATCCCGAAATACAGTATAAAAGATACCCAATCGATTAAAAATAGTCTGACTCAATTGTAGACCATCTCAACGTTCAATGACTAATTTAAAAAAAGCGAAATTACATATACCCAATGCCTTATGTTTAGAAACTGTGACCTCTGTAAAATTGTGGCTCCGCGACCTTCGGATGTGGTGGATTCAGACCCATCATCAGACAAAAAAACTTTTAAAATAATGGTAGTGACGATCGAATACCTGTTTCAAAATTAATTTGACAGCCGGTCATTTTGCCGTTTGGTCCACAGGTCCGGCCTCTAAAAATAGAAATCATTATTAAGTGATACTCTGTATAATATCGTCAATATGAACTTTTGATCATACATCATATGAGTTGTACATACTGTCTGTCATATCATAATTGTTTCGTAATCATTTGTACGTGAATTAGAAATGGTGCTTTCAAACGTCAGAAAGATTTGAGTAGTTGAGCGACTTACCTGTTGTGCGACATCATGGTCATTTGTACGTGAATTAGAAATGGTGCTTTCAAACGTCAGAAAGATTTGAGTAGTTGAGCGACTTACCTGTTGTGCGACATCATGGTCAGAAGCATGACATCGGATGGATAGGTGGCAAGCCACTTGACTGCCTTCCTGAAGGTGACTTTAACGATCTTTATCGAATGACTCGGCAGCTTTCTACTCGGACATTTGTAGTATCCTCTCTTTCGGCACAAGTGCCACTGAATAAATTGAACAATCCAATCAATAGGGTAACAGAGATCGCACACAGACACTGCACACTCCATTATATATAGGTATAATTAGTTTATATTCGAAGGACCGATTTCAGTGGACTTTGTCAAATGTGTGCTGAGAGTGATGTGTAACATCACATTTTTGTTGAATCGTACGAACCCGATTTATCCATTTTTCAATGATTCCCATTTCTCAAGCTTCGGACTGAAATAGAACAAGAAAGATATTTAGATAAAACGATTTCTTTTATAAAGGTAAAAGTTTTTCCATGCGCAGTTTGTATTTTCCTTTTAAATAGTATCCATCTAAAATCCATCTAATATGGCACTCAATTTAAATCTTACCCATACCTGTCCAGAAGCTTCAATTATTTGGCGAACCAGCTGTTTCTTTCTGCTGTGGCCAACGGTGGCACTTCCAACACAACAACAATCTACGATGAACAAAAGCCATCATGATTAGGAGGTACATTTTGGTCTTTCAAATTTGATTATCATCCCCAGATTACGTTATTTGCGCATGCGCACAATCCCCAATTGCGCGTATTGGGGATTGTGCGCATGCGCAGATGCGCTAATTTTATTTTGAGCATCAGATTTGAAAGACTAAAATGTGGGCCCAAGAGGTACATTTTGATCTTTCAAATTCGATTCTGATCCCCAGGTTACTTTATTTGCGCATGCGCACAAAACAGAATTAATGGCATTGGGGATTTTGCGCATGCGCAGATGATGTAATCTGGGGATGAGAATCGAATTTGAAAGACGAAAATGTACCTCCAGCGATCGAAAGATGGCGTCAGTCGACAGGAAGTCGATTATGACAAAACACCAGGCCATCACTCCGCCACATCCGAAGAATACCAAATCACGAGCAACACGCGCGCATCCCCCTCCAAACTGCAAACAAACCATCGTCCGCGAGCGACGTCAGCAGCAGGTATACACAGAACCTCCGGTACTAGACAAGAGCAGGTGAGAAATATATCGGCAACCGGCAAATGAAAACGAAGCATGGACGTAGCTCGCGGAGAGAAAACCACTGAGCGCGCAACGCTCGCTGACAACGTTAGGACACCACCATCATTGCCAGAGCACACACACGTACACACAACTGTTCGTCGGCAGAAATAACAATTAGTATTTTCGTTGGTGATGGTGGTGGCGGCGCCGCAAAAACCCGTCGGTGGTGGTGACTACAGAGTGGTTTGCCGGTGGCGTCAAGACGAAGGGAAAAAGGAGGGATTTTTCGTTGGTGTGCGAGAGAGAGAGCTACTCTAGTGAGAGGGGAGAGAGAATTTTTCACAGGGTACATCGGAATGTGGGTTCTGCGTTTTGTTGTTCTGGCATCGGTCCTTCACCAGCAGCAGCGTACGTGACCGCGCGCGCCGGAGTCGACCGGACGGCAGATTTTACCTAGAAAAACCCGAAGCTGCACCGCAGTCCACCGCGCCACCTGCACCGGGGCTGCTGTACAGGCCACCACAAAAAAAGATTCCGGCATACATGAAATAGCCGAAGGTGCAATTATATATACGTTCGAGCCTGGCAGACTCGTTGTTTCGTTCTTTGGGGGTTGACGATTGGAAAGAATTCACCCTGCCGCGCCACGTCGCAAAAGGGGTTTCGATTTTTCGGCAAAATCGACGCAACTTTTTTAATTTTAAAAAGAGGACTCTCTCAATTGTGTTGCAGCGAGTGATACGAGATCGAATTTCCGATGTCGGCGTGTCATTAGAAAAGACGGGAATTATCAACCGACGTTATGCCGCTACTGTCTGCAAACAGAGCCGACGACAAATCGGTTCTTCTGCGTCAATAAACAAGAGATAGGCGTCGGGGCCAAACGTAAATACTGTATACAAACAAACACCCTCGCAGTTTTTCAATCTATAACAGAGAAGCCGGTTATACTCCCCACCCCCGTGCCACCACCGTGCTGCTGTCCACGCATGGTCGTCGAACTACTTATCGTGAATCGATTTCTGAGGGATCAACTATCGGCGTGTTGACGACGTTGCCAAATTGCTGTCGATTTTGATTCGAAATTTTCACGGTAAGTGCTTGTGATTTCGTCTCATTTGCTTAGAGGAATGTTGTCTTGACCGGGGCGAAATGTTGATGGCCCCCGGATATTAAAGAGAAACTGTCGTGGAATGGGGCAACGACGATGTTTAACGACATTGACAAATTCCTGATCTGAACCTGCGCAGTTACTGTACGAGCATGTGCAATATTGATTTTTTCCTTTCAACTTAAGACTGTTTATTGGGAGTACATGTACATGTATACTGCGGATTATCGTTCATATGTACATGGAATGTCCATGCGTGGGGGTGCAATTAGCGTCTATCAGAACATAATTAACAAAACTTGATCGTCAATTTGTGCATTACATGATCAGTAAATCATTTCATTAATTTTATCCGTTAGACGTATATAGCAACCCAAATTGTCTGCATCAGACACCCGACTTCGATCTCTCGAATAGATGACGCACAAAGTGTGAAAGTGACAAACAACTGAGACATCGGTGCCGTGATTCATCCAGTAAACAGTCGATGCCGCTGTTAAGCAATGAGCGATTCGCTTTAGTGGTTCGACTAGACATGCGCTCTACAGTTTAGTTGCTGTGACGATCGGCTGACTTGTTCTCGTTTTCGATTGCGGTTGAATGTGAACATGCATTAAATGAGTGCATATGAATTTGAACCTCACTATGCACTTCGTATTGACAACGTTTGCCATTTATTTATTATCGAATCGAATTCGTGAACGAACCACGACACCACGGCACCACCAACTCTTTACTCTAACAATGGCAAGTTTCAAAACTGCGCAATATTTATTCTTTGCAATTTGTATCGATCCACTGACGTCTCAGACCCGCTAATCGCTTGCAGTACCTTCCCATGTGTGGCCATATATACCACTGCGTACCATGCTCAGTTTTATTAGTTCCCATAAAGATTAATACTCGTACAATTTAACAATAAAACTATGAACTGCATTGTAAATGCAGACGAGATTAATTAGGAAATGGTGTACAGTACAATACCAGTAAAACAACTAATTCGTGAGTCGAAACTATAAATCAGCTGCCCGAAGCAATTAACATACCTCACGAACTACTTTCTGATGTAAACAAACTATGGTGAATATTGCCCGATAGTGAGATACTTTAATCCGTCAGGTACCGTGAAGTAGAAATAGTCGGAAAATACGCATGACCCCTAGGTCATTTTCAAATTTTATACTTATTTATATCGTAAAGCTCATGTGAAATAAGAGGCAACAGAGAAGAGGTCAGACGTTATACTTAGTAGAAGTTAGTCAATTATAAAAACAATAATTAAACAATTATTTCCTTACCCAGTTAATCAAACGATTAACTGGGTAAGGACAAAACGTCCCCCCCAGAAATTGTTATCAGATGGCATTGAGTCCATCTTGGGCGTCACAAGAAGCAAAACACTTTTTGTGTCCCGTATAGGAAAAATACTTGCATGCTATTTTCATTTCAATTGATTTTCAAGAAAGGGGACTTTGGGGCATGTAAAGAAACAGGTTTATCAGTTACTTTGAATTATGCGTGAGAGTGAATAGAAGGCCTTTTTATTTATGCCCACGAGCACCGGCCATGGATCGAAGTTGTCATTCGCAGCATGAGTGAAAAAGCGAAAACCGGGAGAAGTGAGCGCTTTCTGAAATGCTTCAAATGCGCTCTGTCTGGACCCGAAATTTCCATATGAATAAGACAAGTCATGCCACAGCTCACAGAATAGTGATAGTCATTCGATGAGAACTAACTTTCACATGATTTCACAAGCTCCATAAGCCGGCATTTATAACTCCGATCGAATGCTCTTATTATGTACACAAAATAATAATTATTAAATGTTATGCCTGCACCAATGGACAAGGAATAGTTGCAATTTTGTTTGCATCTGTTCTTGATCTGTGCGAGGAGGCAGCGCCCATCCTCTTCACCAGCGGGGCAGATTTTATAGAATTTTAAGAACAAATAAAATAAATACACTCTGAACGTGATCTACAAAATAGCCTGACTGGGAAAAAAAAACGTTTGTATTCAATCGTATGCTGGATAAAAATATTGACTTCATGCGAATTTAAAAATGAGCCATTTATTATTTACCCGACTCACTTTTACAGAATATATTTTTCGAAAAACGTTGGCCTCCCCTAGAAAGTTTTATCACGGCTCACCACCGGATTTTGCATTGGAGCGCTCTCGTAATTGATACGATGTGTACTGGATTTTGCAGATGTCGCTGACCAGCAGACACCCATCACTTAACGACCTCAACTTCCTCTGTGCAGGGAAATGAGTCTGTATGTTACTGGGAAAACTTAAAGCAGAAAAAAGAGGGGTCCAAATACTAGAATTTAAAATCATCATATGCATTATTGAGAAAAATTTTGAAATGCAAATAAATGGTTGCCGCATCAAGTGTCCTCCATCCTCCTCCTCCAGCATTCTTTAATCTAACCTCTATCGGATACAGTTACCGAGCATAAATTCTTCTGCGATCATCCGTACACGAGAAAACAAATCCTAAAAAATTATGTAGGCGTCATTCGAAAGATAAAATGATTTGGCGAGAGAGATGCTTGAATAATAAAGCGCCAAAGATGATCGCGACCTCGCCATTGTGACTATGTTTGGTGAAGGAGGAGGGGATGATGCTGACGAGGGGGTGGAGTTGGTGGCCGCCCTGGTTGCAGAGGCATGGAAAATTCGTGTACTTTATGCACAACAAATGATCGAATGCATGTTTGTGCATGGCTTAGTTTGGGATGCGCGATGCATTACCGTGAACAAAACAAAAACAACCGACCAGATGAACCATTCTTTTTTAAAGAAGAAATTTCGTGTGAAAATTTCTAAAAAAATTGGTCTACTCGTGCGGAAGAATTTCTTTTCGTGAATGTCAAAAGTTTCAAATGTGCATGACGTGCACATCAAGATTTTTTGTTGTTCGAAAGAAACCCAGTTTTTTCCATTCATACAAATATGCATCAAGATTTTTTTTGTTCGAGAGGAACCTAGTTTTTTTCCCATTCATACATATATGTTCTGCTGTCTATTAAAAGCTTAAGATACATTGACATTTATGAATTTGAAAATAAGGCATGCCAACATTTTCGAAATTAAACGCAAGCAACGACCCAAATGATCGTGGTCTCTTATTTAAATAGCTTACACGCAATACTAGCATAGCTATGCAAATAGAGTCTGCATTTCTCATTGCGCACGAGTGAAGAATTAAATAGATTTTCAGTGATCAATTAAATTTTGTAAAGAAAAAAAATAGTACTTATTTTTACAGTATATTGTTATGTTCTGAGAAAGGAATCTACGCAAAACGTTATTACGAATTTTGGCCTATAAAAAGTTATCGAGTATAAAGAAAGT